>CM035836.1:37538451-37661086 GCA_020510985.1 Pholidichthys leucotaenia | reverse complement strand
TACTATCATCTGGCTTCATTGACAGGTATAATTGTGTGTCATCTGCATAACAATGAATATGTATACAGTGCTTTCTAATAATGTTGCCTAACGGAAGCATATATAAACTAAAAAGAGTAGGGCCTAGCACAGATCCCTGTGGAACTCCATGACTAAGCTTTGAGTTGAAAGAAAACTCATTATTTACATGAACAAACTGGAACCTATCAGATAAATAAGATCTAAACCACTGCAACGAAGTTCCATTAAGTCCAACATAGTGTTCTAATCTATCAAGTAGAATATTATGATCGATAGTATCAAAAGCTGCACTAAGGTCTAAAAGGACAAGTACAGAAACTAGTCCATTATCAGATGCGATGAGGAGGTCGTTAGTGACCTTCGCTAAGGCTGTTTCAGTACTATGATGGATTCTAAACCCAGATTGAAACTCTTCAAGTAAACCATTTCCCTGCAGGTGGTCAAATAATTGCGTAGCAACAACTCTTTCTAAGATTTTTGAAATGAAAGGGAGATTAGAGATTGGTCTATAGTTAGCTAAAGCTCCTGGATCTAGCGTTGGCTTTTTGAGTAAGGGTTTAATTACAGCCGTTTTAAAAGCCTGCGGTACATGGCCTAAAGTTAATGAAGAATTGATTATATGAAGAATAAAGCTACCAATAAGTGGGAAGATTTCTTTAAATAACCTGGTAGGAATAGGGTCTAAAAGACAAGTTGAAGGTTTGGATGAGGAAACTATTTTGTCTAACTCACAAAGGTCGATTGGAGTAAACTCATCAAGACAGACATCAAAAGAAGGAGTTGTAGTAGTTACAGTATTTAAGCTAACTGTGGGAAGAATCTGATTGATTTTATCTCTGATGGATGAAATTTTATTATTGAAAAAGTTCATAAAGTCCTGACTAGTAAGCTCTAAGGGAATGCTAGGATTGACAGAGTCCTGACTCTTTGTCAACCTGGCTACAGTACTGAAAAGAAACCTGGGATTATTCTTGTTCTCTTCTATTAATGCAGAGTAATAACTTGTTCTAGCTTTTCTAAGAGATTTTTATAAATTAAATGATGATTTCTCCAAGCTAAATAGATTTCATCTAAATTAGTCGAGCGCCATTTTCTTTCTAATTGACGAGTCTTCTGTTTTA
Source organism: Pholidichthys leucotaenia (assembly GCA_020510985.1). NCBI lineage: Eukaryota > Metazoa > Chordata > Actinopteri > Cichliformes > Pholidichthyidae > Pholidichthys > Pholidichthys leucotaenia. Next base: position 37,659,944 of record CM035836.1, on the reverse strand, counting down.
AGCTACGAGTTTCTGTGTTGAACCAAGGAGTTAGAAATCTCTGATTAGACTTTTTCTTTTTTAAGGGGGCCACCAAGTCTAGAGCCTGATGCAGAGAAGCTGAAACACTATCCACCATGTTATCAATTACAAAAGGAGCAAGTGTTATGACCCGAGCGCCGGTTCTGATCGCGCTCGGGTTAAAGTTATGTCTCGCTGCCGGCCTTGACAGCTGCGGGCTGTATTCTGGCCTCACCGGGCTCTTATTGTGAAGGTGCTTGGTGGGGTTTCCACCTGTCAACAGTCGGTCAGCTGTGTGTCATTACCGTCGTTAGTGTTTCGCTATTTATGCCCAGCACTGGCGACGGTATGACGCAGCAGTGTCAGTCGTTATACGTCTGAGCTACGGATGACTTGGACTATCTTCTACCTCGTCTGCTTGTTGTTGACCGTCACTTCTCCGGCACCAGTAAGTGAGCTATTAGCCTTACCCCTTCCGGTGAAAGTAGACCTTTGTGTGTCTTTGCTTCAGCAGCCTGCGTAGCTAATTACTTAAACAACCTTTGCCTGTGTATGACCGTCTCCTCTTCAGGACCCATAAGTGAGCTGTCTAGCCTTACGCCTCCGGAAGTGTATGGACTTATGTGTCATTACCCCTGCATCTTGTGTTGTTTACTTTTCACCGTAATAAAACTCACTGTAAACTCACTGGTGACTGTATGCGTCTTATGCTGGCTCGTGAGGGCCAGCGCATGACAGTACACTGCTGCCAAAACAGCGTTACGGTGGCGCCAACCCGAGATGCTATTCACCAGTGGGTTTGAGTTTTTTGGACATTTGCTTTTTCCTGTCTGGGTACCGTGTATGTAAAGAATGCCGTCGCGGAGGAACCGTGTGTGGAGTCCGAGCCACGAGCTGACTGATGTGCTGGAAGTGGTGGATGAGCTGCTCATCTCCGCTTCTCTGCTAGATTATGACCACGGCATACACTGGGACCTGGACGCCGCCGAAGATATACTTTGTCATCTCTCTCCCCGCTACGCTGACCACCCGGAAGTCGACGCGAGGAGGGAGGACATCGCTGCGCAACGCGAGATCTACCTGATGATGGAGGAGGAACGCGGCATGAAGCAGGAGAAGAGGCACTCCTGCTCTTTGCTCATGGATCCCGATCCTTTCCTCGATCCGTTCCGGGAGTTCGCACCGTCTGGGGGCCGGCGAAGGCGTCGGCGCCGCGGCCGGGCGCATCCTCGGCAAGCTCCTGCTCCGGATCCAGTTCCGGGCCGCCGGGATGACCCCCTCAACCAGCTGGCTGCTGTGAGTGAGCTGAGTCCTGTGCCGGTGGGCTCCGTCCATGGGTCCGTTTCTACCATCCAGCGAGCGAGGGAAGGAGCGATGTCCGCTACAGCTGATACCATCCTCCCCCCGGGAGACAGGCAAGTTCAAGTTCACTTACCTATCGATCATAGTGATCTGTCTTGTCTGACTCCTCGGGGTGAAGCTCGGGGTTCGCAGCTCCCTGAGTTTCTTTCCCCAGCTGTAGCCATTTATATTAAACCTGCTGCCTCTGTGTCTCCTCCTGCTGAGCGGTCCTCGGCGTCAGTCCCACGCCTTCGAATGAGGGGGAGGCCTGCAGCTCTGGGAAATATCCCGGCCCTGCAGCCTAGCTTTGGACAGAGAAGAACAGACTGCAGTGAGGAGCCAGAGCCGACGAGTGAGCGTCCCCAGGGTTCCTCAGGGATGCAGCCCGAGTCAGCAGGTCCAGGGTCCTCTGCCCCCACGCCATGCGGGTTATTGGCGTGGATGCCTGCGCATGAGGATCCAGCTGCAGAGACCATCAGGCCGGCTGTGGAACCCGACGCAGCCGAGTGGGAGCCCGACGACGAGCTGCTTCTTGAACCTGGATCAGCGAAGTCCTGGACGGCTCCAGAGCCCGAGTGCAGGCAAGTGCTCTTTCTTGTTTTCCTGTATGGTGTATTAGAGCATTTTTGCCTGCCTCATGGGGAGGCGAGTGAGGGGCAGCCGTCCGCTGCACCCGAGCTCGTCTCGCTGGGCTCTGGCGCTGCCGGTGGAACTGATCCCGGTCCTCTCTTGTTTTCTGAGCACCTCCACAGCGTTACCGGTCCGGAGCCAGTCAAGGTCACGGGACTGGGGGTTCCAGGTTCGGAGATGGAAGTCGTCGCCGGAGCAGTCCTGACCCAGTCGGGGTCCGACGTGTGGGCCGAGGTGACCCGGTCGGGGTCCGACGCGTGGGCCGAGGTGACCCGGTCGGGGTCCGACGCGTGGGCCGAGGTGACCCAGTCGGGGTCCGACGCGTGGGCCAAGGTGACCCAGTCAGGGTCCGACGTGGTTGCAGCAGTGACCCAGTCGGGGTCCGACGTGGGTCCAACGATGACCCAATCGGGGTCCGACGAGGTCCAGTGGGGGTCCAGCGCAGGTGCGGCTGTGACCCAGTCGGGGTCCGACGTGGGTGCAACGATGACCCAATCGGGGTCCGACGAGGTCCAGTGGGGGTCCAGCGCAGGTGCGGCTGCGACCCAATCAGGATTTGAGGGGGTCCAAGTTTTTGGTTGTCCCCCTCTCAGGAGCCACCAGCTGGGGTCCGTGAGAGGGCTTTGTTTGACGGTCTGGCGCTCCCCTGTCTTGTCGTGTTCAGGTGAGCGGCTGCATGCAATCCCTCCATGGTCCTGGTGGTTGTGGGATGCAGGTCGGCCACCCGAGGAACTGCTTGGAGCGTTCGGCGTCTTGGGTTGGCCACCCAATAAACTGTGTGTGTTACGGGGTGACCTGGTTCGGCCACCAGAGGACTTGTTTCTGGGGGCCTGGGACTGGGGCAGGCCACCTGATTATCATGTACTGTGGGACTATCTGTGGGCCTATACGGGGCCTGGTCATGTGAAGTACGTCTTGAGATTTTTGTTGTTTCTTTGTAAATCGAAGTCATAGTCTTAGTCAAGTCTGAGCAATTTTTTAGATTGCCTCTTGTTTCCTTGTAAGTCTTAGTCAAGTCTGAGCAATTTTTAGATTGCCTCTTGTTTCCTTGTAAGTCTTAGTCAAGTCTGAGCAATTTTTAGATTGCCTCTTGTTTTTTTTTTCTCTTGTAAATCGTAGTCATAGTCTTAGTCAAGTCTGAGCAATTTTTGATTGCCTCTTGTTTCCTTGTAAGTCTTAGTCAAGTCTGAGCAATTTTTAGATTGCCTCTTGTTTTTTTTTTCTCTTGTAAATCGTAGTCATAGTCTTAGTCAAGTCTGAGCAATTTTTGATTGCCTCTTGTTTTCTTTTTCTTCTTTGTAAGCCACAGTCTTAGTCACAGTCTTGTTCTGAGCAATTTTTGATTGCCTCTTGTTCTTGTTCTTTTGGAAAACCATAGTCATAGTCATAGCCAAAGCAAAGCAATTTTAGATTGCTCCCTGTGTGTTGGTGTGTTGTTTTTTTTTGTTTTGTTCATGTTTTGAAAGCCATAGTCGGGTAAAGCAATCTATATTGCCTTTTGTGTTTTGTATCCATAGTTTGGTCTTGTTTTGCTTATTGTTCTTTCCTCCCCTCTTTTTTTGAGGGGCTATGGTCAAGTCTTGTCTTTGTTTTGTTCTCCCCTCCTTTCTTGAGGGGCTATTGTATGGGGATTTTGTTTATTGTTCCCAGTTATTTTCATATATTTTTTTTTGTTTTGTATGTTTTTTTGGTCTGGTCATGGTCTTGCTCAGGGGTTGGTTTCTCTCCCTCCGCACCTGTCCTCCCACCTCCCACCCTGGGGGGGGCGGGGGGGCAGGGTGGTTCCTTGGGGCGTTCAGAGTCCGCCCGTGGAAGGAGGGTACTGTTATGACCCGAGCGCCGGTTCTGATCGCGCTCGGGTTAAAGTTATGTCTCGCTGCCGGCCTTGACAGCTGCGGGCTGTATTCTGGCCTCACCGGGCTCTTATTGTGAAGGTGCTTGGTGGGGTTTCCACCTGTCAACAGTCGGTCAGCTGTGTGTCATTACCGTCGTTAGTGTTTCGCTATTTAAGCCCAGCACTGGCGACGGTATGACGCAGCAGTGTCAGTCGTTATACGTCTGAGCTACGGATGACTTGGACTATCTTCTACCTCGTCTGCTTGTTGTTGACCGTCACTTCTCCGGCACCAGTAAGTGAGCTATTAGCCTTACCCCTTCCGGTGAAAGTAGACCTTTGTGTGTCTTTGCTTCAGCAGCCTGCGTAGCTAATTACTTAAACAACCTTTGCCTGTGTATGACCGTCTCCTCTTAAGGACCCGTAAGTGAGCTGTCTAGCCTTACGCCTCCGGAAGTGTATGGACTTATGTGTCATTACCCCTGCATCTTGTGTTGTTTACTTTTCACCGTAATAAAACTCACTGTAAACTCACTGGTGACTGTGTGCATCTTATGCTGGCTCGTGAGGGCCAGCGCATGACAGCAAGCTGTCTATAGCTTATTTCCGTTGTGTTGACACATGGCATAGAGGAAACAACCTGCATAAATTTGGAAACAGCATCATCTGAGAGGCACCACCAAACCAGTGATTTATAAAGTGATTCATATAATTTTCTAAAGCGTCCGAATGGACCCTAACACCTATTCTGTGGATTTTCCAAAAAAAAAAAAAAAAAGAAGTGTTGGAACAGTGTTTTTGTGCTGTTTCTGTTCCACCATAAATCCCTGGATTGAAAATGTACTTGCACATGTACAGAGTGGATCCTGCGGTTCTCACTGGTCAGGGAAATGAAGCATTTTTGTTACATCCCACCACTGACTTTCACAAGTGTATTTCCCTAATAATACAGGTACATCTCCAAAAATTATAATGTCATGAAAAAGTTCAATATTTTTTGTCACTCATTTCAGAAAGTGAAATCCATATATTATATAGATTCATTACACAGACAGTGATATATTTCAAGCGTTTATTTATTTTAATTTGGATAATTATGGCTTACAGCCCCTGAAAACCCCAAATTCAGTTTGGCAAAAAAAAAATTGAATATTATATTTAAATTAATTTTAAAAAATAGTTTTTAAATAGAAATGTTGGCCGCTGAAGTGTTGGTTAATATGGGCTGTAGCCATAATGATCAAAATTAAAATAAACACTTGCAATATATCACTGTCCCTGTAATGAATCTATATATGGGTTTCACTTTCTGAAATGAGTGACAAAAATATTGAACTTTTTCATGATATTCTAATTTTTGAGATGTGTCTGTATATGTTTTGAACTTGCTTTAACTAACCACCATCCATCTCCGTCTTTGGTCTAGGCAAGAGGAAAGGAAAAGGAGGCACGACACAACGGACCTTGCCACTGTGGAAAGTACTGAAATCCTTTGCTTTTATAGGTAAAGTGCCAAAACCAAAGTAGCACAATTTCCACTTAATATAAAAGGGACTGAACTGAGATTTATTTGATTGTGTGAATATTAATTACAGAATAATTGAAAATGACTGGCACATCAACTGTAAAATAAACCGCTTGTTAATGTATTTATTTTTTTGTCAGATCACTTGTGTGATCCTTTGTGAGTTATGTTCATAACTGTATCTTTTGGGGAATAGGAGTTGTTCAGTCATCAATATAATTTAGTTTATATGTGTAGTTTATAGTCTATCAATAAACTCATGCAGTAACAGGACACATTACACAATATTTGAGACCCATTGTAGTGCTTCCTTTTATATTTTAGCAATAAAAGTACAAACACCTTACACACTCTTTCACACCTCTCTGCAGCTCCTCTTCATCCGCCACCCCTCAACTTAGCCCCTGTCTTCCCCATCAGAGGATCATTGTCTGCTCCCTCCAAAGGAAATAAAAATATAATGTACAAGCATCCCAAAGTGATAAAGCAAAATATTGGTAAAACTCAAATTTAACATAAAGCCTCTAAATTGAATGATTTGGCCTCTGTTCCTCCTCATAATTTAAAAATTAAATGTGGTTTATTAAATATTAGGTCTCTAATTCCCAAGTCTCTGTTAGTCCATGATCTGTTAATTGATCATCAGATTGATTTAATATTCCTTACAGAGACTTGGTTAGGGCAAGAGGATTATGTTGGTTTAAATGAATCACCTCCCTCTGGTTATTTAAACTGTCAAAATCCAAGAAGTTCTGGTCATGGAGGAGGAGTAGCAACAATTTACCATTCCAAATTACTAGTTAATGTAAAGCAAAAAACATGTTATAATTCCTTTGAGGGCCTGGTCCTCAGTGTTGGGCACTTTAGCAATTTTAGGTTAAACCCAATTTTATTTGCCATAGTTTATCGTCCCCCATCAACCTACTCAGAATTTTTATCCGAATTTGCTGATTTCTTAGCTGATTTAGTGCTGAAATCTGATAGAATTTATTTAGCGAATGCAAAGTCCTTAAGCCAAGCAGTTGCCTCCTGGTTTGCTGTATGGAGGGTGTGTAATCCTCCTTCCAGTCTTTGGAGCGGGCAAGCCTCTATGATGTGTTCCATAGTTTGCTCCTCTCCACATGCGCACAGTGGGCTAGGGCTACTGCCCCATCTGTGAAGGCTGGCCAAGCAGGGGCCATGTCCAGTCCTGAAGCGATTGAGTGTAGACCACTGTCTCCTTGGGAGGTTGGTGCCCGGGACCTGTTGGTTGGGGTTTATCACCAGCTGTTTGTTTGGGACCTCCTTGGTCTCCCATTCCTCTTGCCAAGCTGTCTGGATGGTAAAGTCAGCTGGGGGAGGGTTTTTCCAAATTGTCCGTCTGGATGAAAGTCGGGCAGTGGGTGGGGTGTAGATATCTGCATGGATTGGTAAGTGAGGAAAATCTTTAACTTTTTGGAGCATCCTTTGAGTTAATGCTGCTCGCCGGATGTGTGGAGGGGCTATGTTTGACAGTACAGAGAGCCAGGGGAGTGGTGTTGAGCGGATTGTTCCACTTATAGTTCTCATGGTTGAGTTGAGCTGGGTGTCTACATGGTGTGTGTAAGATGACCTGGACCAGACAGGGGCACAATATTCTGCTACAGAGTATGAAAGGGCCAGTGCTGAGGTGCGCAGGGTGGAGACTGCCGCCCCCCATTTTGCACCAGCGAGCTTGCAGAGCAGGTTGTTTCGTACTTTCACCTTAGCAGCCGTCCCCTTTAGATGTTCCTTGAAGGATAAGGTCCTATCAAGGGTCACTCCAAGATAAGTTGGATTTGGGGCATGCTTTAGCTTGAGTCCGCTCAGGTGGATGTTTAGTTCTCTGGCAGCTTTTGCATTGTGGAGATGAAATACACTGGAGACGGTTTTTGCTGGGCTTGGTTTTAGGCGCCAGATTTTGCAGAACTGGTCCAGTTTAGCAAGATCTTCCGTGAGCACCCGTTCCAGTGGTTCAAAGTCTGGTGCTTGGAATGCCAAACAGATGTCGTCTGCATAGATGAATTTGCGGGATTTTGTAGTAGGCAGGTCGTTTATGTAGAGGTTGAACAGAGTTGGAGCTAGAACTGAGCCTTGTGGGAGTCCGTTTTTCTGCATTCTCCATGCACTTGTGTTCTGACTGAGGTGGACTCTGAACCTTCGGTTGGTCAGCAGGGTTTTTATAGTTGCTGTTGCCCAAGCAGGGATCGCCTTTATAAGTTTCAGGAGGAGGCCTTTGTGCCAGACCGTATCATAGGCGGCTGTAAGATCGAGAAACACAGCCTCTGTCTTCAGTCTGCTCTCGAAGCCATTTTCAATGAAGGTGGTTAGGGCCAGTACTTGTTCTCCTGTACTGCGGTCCTTGCGGAAACCTGCTTGATCCACACTTAGAATATCCTCTATTTCTGGGGAAATGCGTTGCAGTATTAGGCGCTCCATGATTTTGTAAGGAACGCTGAGTAGGGAGATTGGGCGGTAGCTTGCTGGTAGTTTGTGGTCTTTGCCAGGTTTTGGGATGGCAATGACCTTTGCTGCCCGCCATTTCTTTGGGATCGAGTTCGTTTGTGTGATCCTTGTGTAGAATTGTGTCAACCAGGTTAGGGCTCGGGGGCCAAGATTTTTCATGAATTCTGGGAAGATGTTATCGTATCCTGCTGCCTTTCCACATTTCAGGCCCTGTAGGACTTTCTCCAGTTCAGCAGCCTTGAAGGGTTCAGGGTTCGTTTCCTCTACAGGCATTTTTTGGTGTTTTTTTAGCTCAGTTGTAACTGCTCTTCTGGTGTCTTTGTCTTGGGGTGCTTTGGCGATAGTCAGTAGGTGGGATGCAACTTGGTTGGGTGTGACGGATGCTCGGCTTTGGCTAGGGGGCTTCTGTGCAGCTCCTAGGCGACGGATGAGGCTCCAACATTTCCTGCTAGAGTGGGTAAAGCTCCGGTCAGCAACTGTCTCCTCCCATTTCTTTCGCCGGGCTGTATTTAGCGATTCAATGAGATGGTCTGCTATCTCTGGGTCCCCTGATGTTTGATAGGATTGTAGGAGGGCAGCACTTTCTCCATCCAAACATGGGACATAGAGGGGTCGGTAGCCTCGTGGGATTGCAGTATGGGCAGCCTTGAAGATTGCGCTGCAGAAGCGGTTGTATGCTTCATCTACAGTGATGGTGTGGAGTGGGATGGTAACAACGCTCCGGTCCAGAGTTTCACTGAATTTCTTCCAGTTGGCTTTGCAGAAGTTCCAGCGCATCTTCCTTGGGCTGTATATGACTGGAAGTTGTAGGCCAATGTGTACAAGCAGGGGCCGGTGTTGGCTGTGTGGAAAATCATCAAGAATGAGGATCTGTGTAGGATATGGCTCCCCATTCAAAGAGCTGACCCAACACAGGTCAGGAGAATAGTCCTTCTTCCACCTAGCAGAGTGGAAGGTTCCTCTTTGTTTGGGGTCGTATATCAAAGCGAGGTCATTTCTGGATGCCCAGTCTGAAAGTGCCTCCCCATCACTGTCCACTGCTGGGTACCCCCAGTCAGGGTGATGGCTGTTAAAGTCCCCCACATAGATGGCAGGGTGGGGTAGGGTGGGTAAGACCTGCAGATCCCAGTTGGCATTAGGGGGCTTGTACACATTGACAATATGGAAGCCACCAATGATTATGGTGTCTGAGAAATGTGTTGTTATCAGGTGATTTGCTTCAACTGTGTCAGAACGCACATAGGTGGCACGTCCATGTTTAGCATGTAGAACATAGCACAGGAGGTCAAAGCCTTTGATGGTGAAGCGGCCAGCTTCCTCTGTGCCAATATGAGTCTCTTGGAGGCAGATTACATCAATTGAATGTTGGAAGGCGAGGACTTCAATAAGGCTTCGCTTGGCTGCAGATAGGCCTTCAACGTTTAGTTGTAATATGCTAAGGGCAGATCCTACCACAAAGTGCTCTTGGGGCTGTTTGCTTTCGGCTTTAGGACTGTGACTAGGATTCTTCTTTGACTTGGCACAGAGGCGTCGTCTCTTTGAATTTAGTCTGCTGGTAGGATCATTGGCTTCCCCAGGCGAGCCCGGGTACTGGCGGAGGGCGCGACGAGAACGCTGATCCATTGCCCCCCATCTGATAGAATAATTATAGTATAATTATAGTAGGGGACTTTAATATACATGTGGATGTAGATAGTGACTGCCTTAATGTGGCATTTAATTCAATATTAGACTCGATTGGGTTTTCTCAGAAAGTAGGAAATTCTACTCATTATCTCCACCATACATTGAACCTTGTTCTGACATATGGCATAGAAATAGAAAATCTTGTAGTGTCTCCTCATAACCCTGTACTGTCAGACCATTGTCTGTTAACCTTTGATTTTACTATTTCTGACTATTTGGCTCCTAAAGAAAAATATTATTACAGTAGATGCCTCTCAGATAATGCTGTTACCAAATTTATGCAGATTGTTTCCTCTATGCCATGTGTCAACACAACGGAAATGAGCTATAGACAGCTTGCTTCTTCTATAATTGATAACATGGTGGATAGTGTTACAGCTTCTCTGCATCAGACTCTAGACTTGGTGGCCCCCTTAAAAAAGAAAAAGTCTAATCAGAGATTTCTAACTCCTTGGTTCAACACAGAAACTCGTAGCTTAAAACAGAAGACTCGTCAATTAGAAAGAAAATGGCGCTCCACTAATTTAGATGAAATCTATTTAGCTTGGAAAAATCATCTTTTAATTTATAAAAAAATCTCTTAGAAAAGCCAGAACGAGTTATTATTCTGCATTAATAGAAGAGAACAAGAATAATCCCAGGTTTCTTTTCAGCACTGTAGCCAGGTTGACAAAGAGTCAGGACTCTGTCAATCCTAGCATTCCCTTAGAGCTTACTAGTCAGGACTTTATGAACTTTTTCAATAATAAAATTTCATCCATCAGAGATAAAATCAATCAGATTCTTCCCACAGTTAACTTAAATACTGTGACTACTACAGCTCCTTCAATTGATGTCTGTCTTGATGAGTTTAATCCAATCGACCTTTATGAGTTAGACAAAATAGTTTCCTCATCCAAACCTTCAACTTGTCTTTTAGACCCTATTCCTACCAGGTTATTTAAAGGAGTCTTCCCACTTATTGGTAGCTTTATTCTTCATATAATCAATTCTTCATTAACTTTAGGCTATGTACCGCAGGCTTTTAAAACGGCTGTAATTCAACCCTTACTCAAAAAGCCAACGCTAGATCCAGGAGCTTTAGCTAACTATAGACCAATCTCTAATCTCCCTTTCATTTCAAAAATCTCAGAAAGAGTTGTTGCTACGCAATTATTTGACAACCTGCAGGGAAATGGTTTACTTGAAGAGTTTCACTCTGGGTTTAGAATCCATCATAGTACTGAAACAGCCTTAGTGAAGGTCACTAACGACCTCCTCATCGCATCTGATAATGGACTGGTTTCTGTACTTGTCCTTTTAGACCTTAGTGCAGCTTTTGATACTATCGATCATAATATTTTACTTGATAGATTAGAACACTATGTTGGACTTAATGGAACTTCGTTGCAGTGGTTTAGATCAGGGGTCACCAACCTTTTTGAAACCAAGAGCTACTTCATGGGTACCGAGTCATGTGAAGGGCTACCAGCTTGACACACTCCTCTAAAATAACAAATTGACATAAATAAATACACACACATAAATAAATAGTTAATTATCAATAACTTAGAGTGGGTAACAGATAAGATCAATATTCAACACTTTATTTTTATTAATCTCAGCAATTGTTCAGATGATCACTTCTACATTTCATTAAAAAAAAAATGTCCAGTTTTCACCAGTCCCTTTTAACCATAAAAAACTAAACCCTTTTAACAATTCATGAACTATGTTGAACCATGTTTGAAAAAGTTATGCAACATTTAAGAAAAATCAACTTTCATATTAAATAAATCTTATCACATTTTTAACTGAACAAATCTGCTGCAATTCTGCTCAAAATCTGTTACATTTTATAAACACACTTGTGTGTGTTCTTCTTCACTGGAATTATATCCATACAGTTCTTGCCAAGAATCATGCTTGAGTAATAACCAGCACTGTCTTTTCATGAGAAGAAGCTAAACGGCACTGAGAGTGGGCAGCAGTTTCACAGTTCACACTCTTGAGTGCATCTCCTGATTTGAATAGGATTGTCCATATGCTGTAGTATCAGAAAGCAATATAGTACAGTGCAATTTACACGTCACACAGAACCAAACAAGAGCAAAATGATCCTCAGATTCAACCAGGTGATTAACTGATGGTTTGCAGCCTTGAATTAAACACAATTTTTCAACATTTTAATTCACCTTTTCTATGACACTACCATGTTGCCACTGACAACATCTGGTATCCGTTTCTTTTTTAGTGCGAAGACTGGCATTGTATGTTGTTTACCAGTGTATCGTAGTCAGGTGTGTAAATTGATACTATAACTCTGAGTGAATCTCGCAGATGTGCATCAGTGAGGCGTGTTCTGTGTTTGTTTTGATGAAGTTCATATCAGAAAATGCAGACTCACACAGATAGGTTGAACCAAACAGGCTAGTGACCTTCATAGCTGCTGTGCACACGCCACTGTACTTTTCTGTGTCAACAAGGCACCAAAAGTTTGGTGCAGCCTGGTAGGCTTTGAGGTGGAGGTCATTTTGCAAGGTTACAATTTCAATCTGCACCTGTTCAGCATCCAAGTTGAACGTTGCACTGAGTTGCTCAGCAATGCTCAATGTTCATGAAAGGATTGTAAATTCAATTCAATTCAATTCAACTTTATTTATATAGCGCCATTTCACAACAACAGTCATCTCATAGCACTATCAACTGTAGGGGAGAATCCCCACAGTTGCAGAAAGACCCCAGCAATCAGGCGATCCCCCTGTGAGCAAGCACTTGGCGACGGTGGAGAGGAAAAACTCCCTTTTAACAGGAAGAAACCTCCAGCAGAACCAGGCTCAGGGAGGGGCAGTCATCTGCTGCGACTGGCTGGGGGGTGAGGGGATAGAGAAGAAGAAAAGAACAGACATGTAGAGAGCAAACAGCACGATGGGGACTCAATCTATGGGAGAGAACAAACAAATGTTAATGACCAGCAAAAAAAAAAAAAATTTCATAGAGAGTGAGGAAAGGAGTGAGGCCCAGTGCATTACTGGAGGTCCCCCGGCTGGTTCAGAAACACATGATCCCTCCCTAATTGTAGGCTATATCAAAAAGGTAGGTTTTAGCCCTATTCTTAAAAACAGAGATCGAGTCTGACTCCCGAATCCAGATTGGCAGCTGATTCCACAGGAGAGGAGCTTGATAACTGAAGGCTCTGCCTCCCATTGTACTTTTGGAGATTCTAGGTATTACAAGTAATCCTGCATTTTGGGAGCATAGTGCTCTGTTAGGATAATACGGTAGTATCAGATCTTTTAAATAAAAAGGAGCCTGATTGTTTAGAGCTTTGTAAGTAAGAAGAAGGATTTTAAACTTAATTCTAAACTCTATGGGAAGCCAATGAAGGGAGGCCAGAACCGGAGAGATATGATCTCTCTTTCTAGTACCTGTTAAAACTCTTGCTGCAGCATTTTGGATCAGCTGAAGACTTTTTAAAGATGTTTTAGGACAGCCTGATATAAAGAATTACAATAATCTAATCTCGAGCTAACAAAAGCGTGGATCAGCTTCTCAGCATCACTCTGAGACAAGATGCTCCTAATCTTGGCAATATTACGCAAATGATAGAAGGCAGTCTTAGAAACAAATTTAACATGTGAATTGAAGGACAAATCCTGATCAAAAATAACTCCAAGGTTCCTCACAGAGCTATTAAGAGAAAGAGTAACTGCATCCAAACTGAAAGTTTGATTTGGAAAGGAATTTCTAAGGTTTTTTGGACCAACAAGAATGACTTCAGTCTTATCTGAATTTAATAGCAGGAAATTACAAGTCATCCAAGCTTTGATTTCCTTAAGACAGGCTTCTAACTTGGCTAATTGATTACTATCATCTGGTTTCATTGACAGGTATAATTGTGTGTCATCTGCATAACAATGAAAATGTATACAGTGCTTTCTAATAATGTTGCCTAACGGAAGCATATATAAACTAAAAAGAGTAGGGCCTAGCACAGATCCCTGTGGAACTCCATGACTAAGCTTTGAGTTGAAAGAAAACTCATTATTTACATGAACAAATTGGAACCTATCAGATAAATAAGATCTAAACCACTGCAACGAAGTTCCATTAAGTCCAGCATAGTGTTCTAATCTATCAAGTAGAATATTATGATCGATAGTATCAAAAGCTGCACTAAGGTCTAAAAGGACAAGTACAGAAACTAGTCCATTATCAGATGCAATGAGGAGGTCGTTAGTGACCATCACTAAGGCTGTTTCAGTACTATGATGGATTCTAAACCCAGAGTGAAACTCTTCAAGTAAACCATTTCCCTGCAGGTGGTCAAATAATTGCGTAGCAACAACTCTTTCTAAGATTTTTGAAATGAAAGGGAGATTAGAGATTGGTCTATAGTTAGCTAAAGCTCCTGGATCTAGCGTTGGCTTTTTGAGTAAGGGTTGAATTACAGCCGTTTTAAAAGCCTGCGGTACATGGCCTAAAGTTAATGAAGAATTGATTATATGAAGAATAAAGCTACCAATAAGTGGGAAGACTTCTTTAAATAACCTGGTAGGAATAGGGTCTAAAAGACAAGTTGAAGGTTTGGATGAGGAAACTATTTTGTCTAACTCACAAAGGTCGATTGGAGTAAACTCATCAAGACAGACATCAAAAGAAGGAGTTGTAGTAGTTACAGTATTTAAGTTAACTGTGGGAAGAATATGATTGATTTTATCTCTGATGGATGAAATTTTATTATTGAAAAAGTTCATAAAGTCCTGACTAGTAAGCTCTAAGGGAATGCTCGGATTGACAGAGTCCTGACTTTTTGTCAACCTGGCTACAGTACTGAAAAGAAACCTGAGATTATTCTTGTTCTCTTCTATTAATGCAGAGTAATAACTTGTTTTAGCTTTTCTAAGAGATTTTTTATAAATTAAAAGATGATTTCTCTAAGCTAAATAGATTTCATCTAAATTAGTAGAGCGCCATTTTCTTTCTAATTTACGAGTCTTCTGTTTTAAGCTACGAGTTTCTTTGTTGAACCAAGGAGTTAGAAATCTCTGATTAGACTTTTTCGTTTTTAAGGGGGCCACCAAGTCTAGAGCCTGATGCAGAGAAGCTGAAACACTATCCACCATGTTAACAGAAGGAGCAAGCTGTCTATAGCTCATTTCCGTTGTGTTGACATATGGCATAGAAGAAACAATCTGCATGAATTTGGAAACAGCATCATCTGAGAGGCATCTACTATAATAATATTTTTCTTTAGGAGCCAAATAGTCAGAAATAGTAAAATCAAAGGTTAACAGACAATGGTCTGACAGTACAGGGTTATGAGGAGACACTACAAGATTTTCTATTTCTATGCCATATGTCAGAACAAGGTCCAATGTATGGTGGAGGTAATGAGTAGAATTTCCTACTTTCTGAGAAAACCCAATCGAGTCTAATATTGAATTAAAAGCCACATTAAGGCAGTCACTATCTACATCCACATGTATATTAAAGTCCCCTACTATAATTATTCTATCAGATTTCAGCACTAAATCAGCTAAGAAATCAGCAAATTCGGATAAAAATTCTGAGTAGGTTGATGGGGGACGATAAACTATGGCAAATAAAATTGGTTTTAACCTAAAATTGCTAAAGTGCCCAGTACTGAGGACCAGGCCCTCAAAGGAATTATAACATGTTTTTTGCTTTACATTAACTAGTAATTTGGAATGGTAAATTGTTGCTACTCCTCCTCCACGACCAGAACTTCTGGGATTTTGACAGTTTAAATAACCAGAGGGAGTTGATTCATTTAAACCAACATAATCCTCTTGCCCTAACCAAGTCTCTGTAAGGGAAATTAAATCAATCTGATGATCAATTAACAGATCATGGACTAACAGAGACTTGGGAGTTAGAGACCTAATATTTAATAAACCACATTTAATTTTTAAATTATGAGGAGGAACAGAGGCCAAATCATTCAATTTAGAGGCTTTATGTTTAATTTGAGTTTTACCAATATTTTGCTTTATCACTTTGGGATGCTTATACATTATATTTTTATTCACTTTGGAGGGAGCAGACAACGATTCTCTGATGGGGAAGACAGGGGCTAAGCTGAGGGGTGGCGGATGAAGAGGAGCTGCAGAGAGGCGTGTAAGACTGCGACTCTGCTTCCTGGTCCCAACACTGAGTAGTCAGGGTTTTGGAAATTTGGATAAAAAAAGATGCCAGATTGTTAGATAAATGAGAAGCACCATCCAAAGTGGGATGAATGCTGTCTCGTCTCATAAGACCAGGTTTTCCCCAAAAAGAGCTCCAATTGTCAGTGTAGCCCACGTCATTTTTAGGACACCACACAGACAGCCAGCGGTTCAAGGATGACGAGCGGCTAAACATGTCATCACTGGTCAGATTGGGGAGGGGCCCAGAGAATACTACAGTGGCAGACATCGTTTTTGCAAAGTCACACACCGATCAAGTTTCGTGACTTCCGACTGCCGGAGACGGATGTCATTAATGCCGGCGTGAATAACAATTGTGGAATATTTACAGTTACTTTTAGCCAGCATTTTCAAATTTGACTCGATGTCGCCTGCTCTGGCCCCAGGGATGCATTTGACTATGACCGCTGGAGTCTCTAGGTTCACGTTTCTGACTACAGAGTCGCCAATGATCAGAGTTTTTTCCTCAGCGGGTGTGTCGCGGAGCGGGGAAAAACGATTAGAAATGTGAACAGGTTGGTGGTGAACCGGGGCTTTGCGACTAGGCTTCCTTCTCACCGTCACCCACCCAGTCTCCTCGCTGCTGAGGAGAGCCGAGGGACCGCTGACAGGGGGGCCTAAGCTAGCTAGCTCCGCTGCAGCTAATGGGCGTCCGTCAAGATTAACTGGCGCAGACGGTGTTTCAATGCAGCGGAGCCGGGATTCCAAATCAGACAACCTCGCCTCGAGCGCCTCAAAAAGACAACATTTATTACATTTACCATTATCACTAAAAGAGGCAGAGGTGTAGCTAAACATCTGACAGAGAGAGCACACCAGAGGAGGAGAGGAAAGAGAGCTAGTAGCCATAGCTAGTGTCTGGAGAGCAACCACACAGGCAAACCACACAGGGAGACAGCAAAACAGGAAGTGACGATACGTTACCACAAGGAAGTGACGAAATGAATGACACACATGACTCAAGTTGATCAAGGTCACAAAACCTGTTATCAAACTCTTGTAGAAGTCTGTGTATGACTTCACAGTACTTTTCTGCAACTCTGTCAAATGTCTCAGATGCAGAAGCATTGTCTTTCAGCACCAGCTGCAGAGAGGGAAAGTGCAGCACCTTTTTTTTTCTGTAAATGCATACAGAAAATGTTCATCTTTGCTTTAAATGCATTTAAACCACTTAACATTTCAGCAACAGTCTTAGCTTTGCCTTGCAGCTCACAGTTCAAGTGGTTTAGTTTCCCAGTAATGTCTGTTAAAAACGCAAGGTCAAGTGTCCACTCTGTATCCTCCAGCAGCGAAACGTCTTTCCCTTTGGACTGCAGGAACTCTTTGATTTCACCCAAAAGTGACAAAAAACGAAGTAACACTCGTCCTCTGCTGAGCCATCGGATTTCTGTGTGCAGCAGCAGGTCACCATATTCAGCTGACATCTCCTCCAATAGCACCTTGAATGTCCTGTGCTGTTTTGCTTTGGAGCGGATGCTGTTAATGATTTTCATTACGGGAGTCATTACATACTCAAAGCCGATCACTTTTGCACATAACGCTTGCTGGTGAATGATGCAGTGGTAATGTAGAAATTTTGGGAAGTCTGGGTCACCTTTACAGTGAGCGATGAAACCTATATGTCGGCCGGTCATAGCAGGAGCCCCGTCTGTAGTTACCGCTACCAGCTTCTCCAATGGTACCTTTTTCTGCACGAAAAACTCTTTCAGAGCGTTGTAAATGTCAACTCCCCTTGTAGTTGTCTTGAGGGGCAGTAGTGTCAGGAGTTCTTCTTTTGTGGAGAAATCTTCAAACGCCATCCGGATGAAGACCAACAGCTGCGCTGTACTACTGTTGTCAACAGACTCGTCGCACTGGATGCTAAACCACCTGCACTTGTCCAGATCCCAGTCCAGCTGATCGGCCAAGTTACCAGACATAGCCGACAGTCGTCTAGCTATCGTAGATGCCCCCATTTGGACATCGGAGAGAGTGGAAATTAGGTCGGTTCCATTTTTCACATCTTTGAGTACAGTTTTAGCAACTATCATCATTGCTTCTTTGAAAAGTTCTCCGTCTGAAAAGACCTTTTTCTTCTTTACCAGAAAATGTGTAGCTCTAAACGAGGCTTCGGTTGCTTTTCGGGATTTTTTCGCCGGCTTCATAAAAAAAGACTGCTGCTTAGCCAAAGCTGCCTTTAGCTCACAGGCCTTCTCTGACCGTAGAATGCTTCCCGGTGGGTAGTTAGCATTGTAGCTTTCATGACGCGTAGTGAAGTGTCGCTCCACATTGTGCCGCTTCGCCGTCGCCACAGTCGCCCCACAAATGAAACACACTCAGCTTCCTTTCACGGTAGTAAAAAAGAACTCTTCCTCCCATTCACTTTGAAAATGATAAATTTTCTGTCTTTTTTTTGCCATGTTTTTAGGCTAGGAAACTGCACTCCGCTCACATCTTCACTGCCCGCTAGCTTACTCTCCACAAGCGCGAAGGTTTTGTTGTTACACCTCGCTCTCGCCAGTCATCAGCGCCAGCGGCGCACACACCTGCGCCTCGTCAGCGACGAGCTATTTAAACCCCTCTGCCTTCTGCTTCGGCCTGGAGTCGTCTGCTCTACAACGCTCCCAACAACTGCGACTATCCCGGTTCCCGCCGACCAGCGCATCTTGCACGTAAGCTGATCTCCAAACCCTTACCTTCTCTCCAGCTTCTCCCCTGTGCACAGGTGGATCTCCAGCCGGCGGAATTCCCCTTCCTCACCTCACTTGCACCGGCTCGCCAGGAACGCGCAGCCATGCTGTCTTCCAGGCTCAGCTGCCACGCCAACGCCAGCCACCCTTTCGCCTGCATGTGAGCAAACATTGTGGTTATTTCACCACAAAGTAACTGGCTGTCATTAACCCTTTGCTCTGCTCTCCCCATAGGGTTACCTGGTCGTACGGCGAGCTGCTCCGCTCCTGACGCACGCTGTTCACCCACATTACATCCACACTTTCATTCACGCACTCATACACTACTTACTGTTGAATAAACGCTTTAAATCTTCCCGAGCCTGTGTGTGTGTTCCCTGAGCCCCGCATTATGTCATTTGTCATGCGCACAATACTCACCTTTGAACTAGGTCAGAGTTCACCTTAACTTTACATATAATAAACATATTATTTTTTTTATTTTTAAGACATTGGCATTTTAAAATCTATATAAATGCAA
Source organism: Pholidichthys leucotaenia (assembly GCA_020510985.1). NCBI lineage: Eukaryota > Metazoa > Chordata > Actinopteri > Cichliformes > Pholidichthyidae > Pholidichthys > Pholidichthys leucotaenia. The sequence goes on along the minus strand of CM035836.1, from coordinate 37,641,088 downwards.
GTGTGATTTTAAAAAATAGCGGCAGAAAAAAATTACATCTTAGACGCAGCTCACTTGCGAGTTGTGCTATTTTTAGAACAGGCCTGCGGGCGACTCATGTGGTCCTTGCGGGCGACTTGGTGCCCGCAAGCACCGTGTTGGTGACCCCTGGTTTAGATCTTATTTATCTGATAGGTTCCAGTTTGTTCATGTAAATAATGAGTTTTCTTTCAACTCAAAGCTTAGTCATGGAGTTCCACAGGGATCTGTGCTAGGCCCTACTCTTTCTAGTTTATATATGCTTCCGTTAGGCAACATTATTAGAAAGTACTGTATACATTTTCATTGTTATGCAGATGACACACAATTATACCTGTCAATGAAGCCAGATGATAGTAATCAATTAGCCAAGTTAGAAGCCTGTCTTAAGGAACTCAAAGCTTGGATGGCTTGTAATTTCCTGCTATTAAATTCAGATAAGACTGAAGTCATTCTTGTTGGTCCAAAAAACCTTAGAAATACCTTTCCGAATCAAACTTTCAGTTTGGATGCGGTTACTCTTTCTCTTAATAGCTCTGTGAGGAACCTTGAAATTATTTTTGATCAAGATCTGTCCTTCAATTCACATATTAAATTTGTTTCTAAGACTGCCTTCTATCATTTGCGTAATATTGCCAAGATTAGGAGCATCTTGTCTCAGAGTGATGCTGAGAAACTGATCCACGCTTTTGTTAGCTCGAGATTAGATTATTGTAATTCTTTATTATCAGGCTGTCCTGAAACATCTTTAAAAAGTCTTCAGCTGTTCCAAAAAGCTGCAGCAAGAGTTTTAACAGGTACTAGAAAGAGAGATCATATCTCTCCGGTTCTGGCCTCCCTTCATTGGCTTCCCATAGAGTTTAGAATTAAGTTTAAAATCCTTCTTCTTACTTACAAAGCTCTAAACAATCAGGCTCCTTTTTATTTAAAAGATCTGATACTACCGTATTATCCTAACAGAGCACTACGTTCCCAAAATGCAGGATTACTTGTAATACCTAGAATCTCCAAAAGTACAATGGGAGGCAGAGCCTTCAGTTATCAAGCTCCTCTCCTGTGGAACCAGCTGCCAATCTGGATTCGGGAGTCAGACTCGATCTCTGTTTTTAAGAATAGGGCTAAAACCTACCTTTTTGATATAGCCTACAATTAGGGAGGGATCATGTGTTTCTGAACCCTCCCTTAGTTAGGCTGCTAATAGGTTTAGTCAGCCGACGGACCTCCAATAACACTGGGCCTCACTCCTTTCTTCATTCTCAATGAAATATTTTTTTTTTTTTTTGCTGGTCATTAACATCTGTTTGTTCTCTCCCATAGATTGAGTCCCCATCGTGCTGTTTGCTCTCTACTTGTCTGTTCTTTTCATCTTCTCTGTCCCCTCACCCCCCAGCCAGTCGCAGCAGATGACTGCCCCTCCCTTAGCCTGGTTCTGCTGGAGGTTTCATCCTGTTAAAAGGGAGTTTTTCCTCTCCACCGTCGCCAAGTGCTTGCTCACAGCGGATCGCCTGATTGCTGGGGTCTTTCTGCAACTGTGGGGGTTCCCCCTACAGTTGATAGTGCTATGAGATGACTGTTGTTGTGAAATGGCGCTATATAAATAAATTTGAATTGAATTGAATTGAAAACATCGCCCACACTTGAAGCCAGGGCAAGAAGAGACACAGCAGTGGCAAAGCGGTGGCTAAACTTTTATTGATAAAACTCCATATTTTGACTGGCGACTCCATATTCGGTGATGCACACCTTCAGTTAAAGTACTAGTGTCATGCGGTGACCCTCGCGAATCACCATAAGACGCCAAGAGTCCACCGGTGAGTTTTGCAATGATGGTAATTTATTAACAAAACAAGACAAGACACAAGGCTATGAGCCGCTAAGGGCAAAAACACACACTAAGCGATACAAGGGCTCGTAGGGCTAACCCCAGCCACTACGAGCTAAACTATGACAAGACAAGAAAGAACACGAACCTGACATGAAGGTCTAACGAGGCCTCACGAGGATTGTTTGACGAGGTTTAGACGATGTCTGACGATACTAGTGCAATCTCACTACCGTCAGTGCCCTCCTTATAAAGGCGAACACTAATGAGCAGTGATGACAGGCAGCTGACTGATTTTGACAGCCGGAAACCCCAACAAGCGCCTTAACAATAAGAGCCCGGTGAAGCCAGAATATAACCCACAGCTGTCAAAGCCGGCAGCAAATATACAGTACATAGCCCGAGCGCGGACAGGACCGGCGCTCGGGTCATAAGAGTACCCTCCCTCCGAGGGCGGGCTTCCAGAATGCCCATAGACCACCCTGCCCCCCCCCCCTCCAGGGTGGGCAGATGGGGGTAGATCCGGAGGGAGAGAAAGACCAGCACAGAATCAGTACAGGAAAAAGACAAAATCCAGACCAGACAAGGCAAAAAAAAAATAAACACAGTACATTGACAAAAAATACCAAACATTCAAATCAGATAAAATACACACGGAGGAAAATAAGGCAACTGTAGGACATGACACAAATTGCCAAGGATCCCCAAATAACAGTTACAGAAACAGCATAGGACAGCAAGAGAAAATTAAATCTTTGCCCACATGTTACACAAGAAAATGGCTTCCCACCTGTATGAATTCTCATGTGAATTTTCAAATAACCAACTACAGAAAAACAGAGCAATTACTGGCTCATACCTAACTACACACAAAACAAACTAGGGCAACTGCAAGACATAACAAATACCCGCAGACACCCAAATGGCCATAACACAAAGCACACAGGATAGCAAGGGGAAAAAAAAAAACAAAACAGATCACTGGGACAGATCATCACCAGAAAATGACCACTACCCCCCCGACAGTTTATACCAACCGGCGGAGACCAGGCTCCATAGGAACAGTTCAGGTGGTCTCCCTGCATCCAACTGCCGGCGGGTGGTCATGGGAGGCGAAACATGACCAGGCGGCTCACCACAGTCCAACGCCCAGCACGTCTGCTCCTCAGGTGGCCGAACCAGGTCACCCAACGAAACACATAACACGTCGGCTGGCCGACCCGGGGCGCCGAACTGGCGAAACAGTCCCTCGGGCGGCCGACCCGTGTCCCTCAGCCATCAGTCCCGGGGAAAACAGCCCGCGGCGGCCTCCCTGATGAGGACAAAACTCTGGAGAGCCGGGGCGAGCGAACAGGAACCCCCACGGCCCCCGGCGATGATGCGCAGGGGCGGTGACTCAGTAGAGGGGAAAGAAGGCAAGGATGAGCCCGTAATCTGTCCGACGGTGAAAGGTCTGCAGCTCCTCCCCTGTCCGTGGACCACACCGGCGCTGCACCTCCGCTGGACCCCAATTGGGTCCCAGCTGCACCTACGTCGGGCCCCGATTGGGCCAGAACCGCACCTGCGGTGGACCCCGATTGAACCTCTGGCGCACCCACGTCGGACCCCGATTGGGCCTGAACCGCACCTGCAGTGGACCCCGATTGGGCCTCTGGCATACCCATGTCAGACCCTGATTGGGCCAGAACCACACCTGCAGTTCTGGCTGTACTCCTGACTGTACTCCTCAGAAAGTACAGTCTCTGCTGGGCCTTTTTCACCAGCTCAGAGGTGTTCACACTCCAGGACAGGTTCTCCTCTATGTGGACTCCCAGGAAACGGAAGTCAGCTACCCTCTCTACACAGTCCCCGTTGATGATGAGAGGGGAAATCTCTGTCTTCTTCCTCTTGTAGTCTATTATCAATTCTTTAGTCTTAGAGGTGTTCAGGAGAAGGTTATTCTCTTTACACCATGACGACAGCCGCACCACCTCATCTCTGTAGGCAGACTCGTCCCCCCCCGAAATGAGACCCACCACTGTAGTGTCGTCTGCAAACTTCACGATGGTGTTATTGTGATGGGCGGGGGTGCAGTCGTGTTTATACAAACAGTAGAGCAGGTGACTCAGCACACAGCCCTGGGGGGATCCGGTACTGAGGCTTAGGGCCGTAGATGTATAATGGTCCGCTAACTCTCTATCTGTGACCAGAGAGGAAGCTGCTGATCCACATACATATAGCCTGAGGAAGCCCCAGGTCCCCCAGCTTGACCACCAGTTTGTGTGGAAGAATGGTGTTAAATGCAGAGCTGTAATCCACGAAGAGCATCTGCACATAGCTCCCCTGCCGCTCCAGGTGGGCTAGAGTGGCATGGAGTGCTGTGGCCACTGCATCCTCTGTGGATCAATTCGCTCTGTAGGCAAACTAGTGGGAGTCCATACTGCGGGGCAGGGCTGCTATGATATGACTACGGACCAGCCTTTCAAAGCACTTCATCACCACCGGGGTGAGTGCGACTGGTCTGTAGTCGTTGAGGCTAGAAATGTGAGGCTTCTTGGGTAAGGGGACTATGGTGGAGGACTTCAGGCAGGATGGGACAGTGGACTGTGCCAGGGATTGGTTGAAAATCTTAGTAAAGACTCCAGCCAGCTGATCTGCATGGTCCCTCAGCACACGTCCCAGGACACCGTCCGGACCCGCTGCTTTTCTTGGGTCGATGGACCGCAGGGTGCGCCTCACCTCATGTTCCTCCAAAGCGAGGAACGTACTGCTGTGGGCCTGGTGTAGGTTGGCCGAGACAGGTGCAGCGACCTCAAAGCGGGCAAAGAAGATATTGAGCTCCTCCGCCAGTGTGAGGTCACCTACCGCGGTTCCCGGATTCGCTCGATAGTTGGCCAGGTGCTGGATGCCCCGCCACACCTGCCGGCTATTGTTGCTGTCCAGATGGTCCTCAATCCTCCTCCTATAGTCTGCCTTAGCCCTCTGATGCCCCTCTTCAGGTTGGCCCGAGCTGAGCTGTAGAGTTCGCTGTTACCAGACCTGAAGGCAATGTTTCTCTCCCTCAGCAGTTGCTGGACCTCCCGGTTCATCCAGGACTTCTGGTTAGGGAAGATGCGGATCGGTTTGTTCACTGTGATAGTGTCTATGCAATTCTTGATATAGCACAGCACACTATCTGTGAACAGCTCCAGGTCCTGATGTTCAAAGACTTCCCAATTTGTCCTATCGAAGCAATCCTGCAGCTGCTGGGAAGCATCCTCCGACCATGTGGCAACAGTCCTAGAGATGATGGGAGCAGTTTTCCTGAGGGGGGCGTATGCAGGAATTAATAGCATGGACAAATGGTCAGACTGGCCCAGATGTGGTAATGGTCTAGCCCTATAGACCAGTTTGATGTTTGAATAGACCTTGTCCAGAGTGTTCACTCCCCTAGTAGCACACTTGACATGCTGATGGAATTTAGGGAGTGCTGCCTTTAAGTCTGCATGATTAAAATCCCCCACTATGAGACACAATATTATGACAGTATTGAGACACGGGCAGTGAAGATGGCTGCTTAGGTCAGGAGCTCCGCAGTGCAGACAGCCTTTTTACTTCTACAAGGGCGCTTTTCACTTGTTTCCTTGGTCGAAACTACTCTACACTTTGCATTGAGACTGCATTTGTGGAGAACAGGATTAAAATGCCAACTCAGCAACAGAAACTTAACATTCGCTCCAAAGCCGGTGCTAGCAAGGAAAGTCTGGCTAAAGCTAGCGATACCGCAACGAGCCCTCCTTTCTCTCCGCCACCTTCAACAGATGCAGGTGTTCCTAAAGACCAAATGGCGGAGGACATTTCTAAGATTTATTCACTGCTGAAAGAAATATCAGAGAGGCAATATCAGAGAGGCAAGACGCTAAGCTTAACTCTATAGAGGCGTCAACGAGGGCGGTGAATACCAAGTTAACAGAGTTAGCCACCTGGCTGGGAGACGTGGAATCTCGCATTGCCTTTCTCAAAGATGCTAATGTAGCTCTGGATGCTAATCCTCCCACAACCCAGACGCAGGTGGAAGATTTACTTCTGAAGCTGGATGACTTGGAAAATAGATCATGCTGAAACAATTTACGTTTTGTCGGCTTTCCAGAAAACTGTGAAAAGTCAGATGCCCTTACCTTCATGCGCAAAGCTATCCCAGATCTGCTGAAAATTGAGTTTCCTGGAGGGCTGGAAATTGACCGTGCACATCGGAGCCTCGCCAGACGCAAACCAGACAGCCAGCCACCCAGGGCTATCCTGATTCGACTTCTGCGCTTCCAGGATAGGGAGTGTATTGTGGAGGCAGCGTGCGGGATGGGAAAACTGGATTGGAATGGTCATCACATCATGATTTTTCCGGATTATTCCAGACGAGTATCCGAGATGAGGGCGGCGTTCAAGCAATGTAAACACCTGCTGCACCAGAAGAAAATTGCATTCTCTCTCAGCTATCCTGCAGTTCTCGTTGTGAAGTTGGCAAGTGGTAAACAGGAGTTCACTGATCCTAAGAAAGCACTGAACCTGATTTCTTTCACTACCGTGAAATGTATTCATACCATGAACAATGGTATGAATACATGCTATATGTTTATTTGTTATATATTTTTGACGGAGGATTTTGATGCAGTATTAATGTAAGGTTTCATTTTTTTTTTTACTGCCCTCGCTTTATTATCTGTAGGCATGAGGCTGCTGCGATGTTGCGGCTCTCCCTAAGTTTGTTGCACTGTTCACAGTCACGGTCCTAGAGTTTTTTCTTTTCTTTTTTTTTTGGTTGGTGCTGTTCTTGTGCACCGATGGGTGACATTGGTTTTAGGTCACCGTTTATGTTACTTTATGATTAAATGGTTTTCGTTTCTTTTTTTTTTTGTATTTTCAGTTTTTATTGTGTTTGTCTTTTGCCCAGTGAGGAAGTTTTTGGTAGAGAATTGCTGGATATTTTGGATGGTAATATGTACTGTTTATGATGTCGGCTAATTGTCAGAGCTTTCTTAACCTTATTACTTGGAATGTTAAAGGTCTTAACCACCCAATTAAGAGGAAAAAAATTTTGGCGTTTATTAAATCAAAAAAAGTGGATGTAGCATTGCTTCAGGAGACCCACCTCACTAATACAGAATCTAAAAAACTCTTGTCGGGATTGGGTGGGTCACGGGTTTGCGTCTTGCGGTAATAGCCAGAGCAGGGGGGTGGCAATCCTTATTCATAAACATCTGCAGTTCAAGTGTCTAAAAGAGGTTAGTGATGATGATGGACAACTCCTCATAATTCTTATAGAAATTCAGGGCCATAGGATGATACTTGGTACTGTTCATGCACCAAATATAGTTGATTGTGCATTTTTTTGCACAACTGGAACACATACTAAGTGAAATGGGTAATTATCCCATTTTAGTAGTTGGGGATTTTAACCAGGTCATGGACAACATTTTAGATCGGAGCACCCCCTCACAGCGTTCATCTAAATCTGGCTCTATACTGAAAGACATGTGCAATGCAATTGGTTTAGTAGACGTTTAGCGGCTTTTCAATCCGTCCATAAGGGATTACACTTTTTATTCCACTGCTCATAATGTGTTTTCTAGGACTGATTACTTTCTATTGTCAAAATCCTCTATCTTCTCTGTAAATTCGAGCTCCATTGGTAGCATACTGCTATCAGATCATGCCCCTGTTTTTTTTTACATATGATTCCTCCTTGTCAGTTAAAAAAAATTCTAGATGGAGGCTTAATTCAAGCAGAGATCTCCTTATATCTCGAGACAAACTGGGATTCCTCTGCCAGTGTTGCTTGGGAGGCCTTTAAGGCATTTATCAGGGGACATATTATTCAATATGCATCTTTTAAAAAGAAAGCTAACATTGCTAAACAGATTGATTTGGAGAGGAGAATAGCTATATCAGAGACTGCATTCAAACAGGGCACAAACTTAGTAAATCTGCCACCCCTTGTGAAGCTTAAGTATGAGCTGAATCCAATCCTAACACAAAAAGCTGAATTTTCCCTATTTCGCCTTAGGCATAAACAATTCGAGGAGGGGGACAAAGCTGGCAAAATGCTGGCTAGATATATTAAAATGAAAGAAGCTCAGTGCACTATATCTGCTATTAGGGCACAGGATGGTATTCTGGTGTCAGACTCAAATGAAATTAATGGTGCTTTCAGAGAATTTTACATTTTGCTTTATTCTTCTGAAATGGAGGCTGGATCTCAAGAGATTTATGCATTTTTGTCTTCTCTGTCTTTGCCCTCCCTAACGAAGGAACAAATAGACCTGCTTGACGCCCCAATTACTAAAGATGAAATTGTGAAAGTTATTAAGAGCCTTCCGACTGGAAAAGTACCGGGCCCTGATGGATTCACTGTAGAATTTTACAGGGCCTGTTTTGATGAGCTTTCTCCTTTACTTTTAGAAATGTTTGCGGAATCTTTTGAACAAGGCCGTCTGCCCCCTTCTTTAACAGAGGCTATAATTTTGCTTATTTTAAAAAGTAATAAGGACCCGTTAGATTGCAAGAATTATAGACCAATTAATCTTATAAACTGTGACTGTAAAATTCTTTCCAAAATTTTGGCATTAAGATTAGATAAAGTAATGATATCTCTAATAAATCCTGATCAGGTGGGTTTTATTCGTTCCAGGGGTGTGGCAGACAATATTAACACCTTACTGCCCTAAAACACTGTTTACATTTGGTCAAAATATAGGCTTTTCTTGGCCAAAATTAGGAATTAAATATCTTGGCATCCTGTTTCCTCATACTTTATCGGATCTGATTCAGATTAATTTTGAGCCTTTGCTCGAAAAATTTAAAATAGACATAGAGAGGTGGTTGCCCCTTTTTTGTCTCTTTGGGGCAAGGTCAATGTTAGCAAGATGATTTGTGCACCCCGATTTAATTACCTTCTACAATCCCTTCCTCTTAAGATCCCAGTTGGTTATTTTCGGCAATTTGATAGGTTGTGCAATAAGTTTTTATGGAATGGTAAGCGCCCTAGATTAAAGTTGAAAAGATTACAGAAGTCTACAGATTCAGGAGGTTTGGGGGTCCCAAATCTAGTTTTATATCATTACGCTTTTAGTCTTAGACATTTGATTCATTGGGCTCTCCCCCCTGAGAGAGCTTCCCCTTGGTTTCATTTGGAGAGTTATCTGAGCAGCCCTCTTCCCTTAGTACATCTAATCACAATTAAACTTTCTTCTGAATTTCAGTCGCATCCTATTGTATCCTCTTTACAATACGTTTGGAAGAGGGTTGCTTCTATATTAGGGTTTAGCTCTCATCTTCATTCTATGGCTTCTATTTGGCTTAACCCAAGTCTCCACATTGGAAAATCCCCATTTATTTGGAAAACCTGGGTGAAAAAGGATATCTTGATGCTAAAAGATCTTTGTGAAGGGGGAGCTCTCAAATCATTTGATGATCTACAGGCACAGTATGGACTACCACAGAATCAGTTTTGGAAATATTTACAACTTCGAAATTTGCTGTGTCAAGTCTTTGGATCTACAACTACTACTCCTCCTGAGGCAGATTGGCTCACCCAGGCATTGAATTCCTGTGGTAAAAGATGTAAGGCCTCAAATTTTTATTCAATGCTCCTTAAGAGCTCAAATAAAGATTTTTCAACCCTTAAACACGCATGGAAAAAAGATCTGAATTCACAATTTACTGATGCTGAATGGGCAAATATTTTAAGGAATGGGAAGAAAGTGTCCAGGGAACTGAAAACCAGACTTGTTCAATTTAAAATTTTGAATCGATTCTACTGGACACCCCGTAAAATGTTTAGAGCAAATCTCATTCATTCATCAAGCTGCTGGAGATGTCTACAGGGGGAGGGTACACTTATCCATATGATCTGAAGTTGTCCGGAAATACAGGACTTTTGGTTGGAGATCCAGAGACATATTATGACAATTGTTAAGCAAGAAGTGCCATTCACTCAGAGACTTTTTGTCCTTGGGGATCCATCAACTATTCAGGACCCAATCTCTGACGCTGAGTGGATTCAGACTGCTTTGATGGTGGGCCGAAAGTTGATTACTTCTTATTGAAAATCTTCCTCTGCCCCACCCATAGCTCAGTGGCTCAGGGAGCTGGGCAAGCTGGCTGCACTAGAACGCCTTTCATATAAACTTCTGGACAGGATGGACAGCTTTTACAATAAGTGGGGATCCTATCTCACCTTTATAGGTGTTGTAGATTAAGCCAGTCATCTTAGGAATACTAGGGTGGAACTGGAATGTTTTATCCTCTCACTGGGTATATTTGTTTTTGATGGTTTTTTTGTTGTTGTTTTTTTTGCTTGTTTGTTTGTTTCTTGCTTTATTTTCTAAATTGAAAACCCAATAAAATTCAAATTATAAAAAATAAAATCCCCCTCTATAACTTGCACGGCGTCAGGGTAAATACTCTGTGTATGGCTAATGCTAGCATGTAGCAATCCAATAGCTAAGTTAGCATTAGCATCTGGTGGAATGTAAACAGCCATTGCCAAAACTACGGTAAACTCCCTAGGGAGGTAAATAGGTCTTCACTTAACAGTCAGATACTCTATGTCCGGTGAGCAGTGACTTTCCATGATCACTGAGTTAGTACACCAGCTGTTATTTACGTACACACAGAGCCCCCCTCCTCTGCTCTTACCGGAATCCGCTGTTCGGTCATAGCGCTGTGTAGAGTACCCCACTAGCTCGATAGCCGAGTCCGGGATAGATGGTTGAAGCCAGGTCTCATTGATAAGAAGAATGCATGCATCCCTGACACAGTTGTTTACCTTAATCTGTAACCTTAGCTCCTCCATCTTGTTCATGAGAGATCTGGCGTTTGAGAGGAAAAGGCTGGGAAGCGGAGGTTTGAATGGCTGTTTCCGTAGCCTTACTAGCACGCCGGCCCTACAGCCCCGCTTCTGCTTCCTCTCCCTCCGCCGCCTGCGCCTCCTCCCCGCTGGGATGGTAATCCATGGAGAGCCGGGACTCCTTCCTACTTCCACCGGGATCTTGTGTAAGCGGAGAAACTCACTTGTTACTTTCCCCTCATAGCATATTCCGATCTTCAGAATATCATGCCGGCTATAGGTGATATTCGCTCGGCAAAATGTGCACAAAACAAACATGTAAAACAAAAAAACCCACATCCAAATACCGCTCCTACTGGTGAACCATTGAGCTGCTGCAACTATATGTGCCGCCATATCCGCCATCATTAAGCTATGAAGTCTAGCTTAATGGATCTAGTTTGTATCTTCATGTCTTCGGCTCTCCCAGAAGCTGCAGTACTATTCCAGAGTGTTTCGTCTCGCTGCCTGTGCCCTTGTCTGGCAGTCCTTTTGGGCATTTACGGTGACAAAAAGCCAAAGACCGAGGAGTCGCCTTGTACAGCCACCATGTTATGTTTTGGTTGGGTTGCGTGTTTTACGTCATGGGAATGTGGCGCCGCCTTGCTGAAAAAAAAATCCCACCCACCCCAGGTGTACCCCGGTGCAATGGAAACACAACCGAGGCCGAAACAAGTAATGGCAAGTCTAGTCGAGTAAGGCGAACTGGGGATAGAGGAAAAGGGCCATTAGTTGGTGTTTTATCATTTGACTGTTATGGATAAATCAAGCAGTGAAACACAATCTGTTTTGAGTTTTTTCTGTCCCTGATGTGTCCCCATTCAAATGGATAACAGCCATGAACTAAAGTCCATGTACTGTATCGTAACACCTTGGTCTGTCACTCACAGCTCTGCAGTGGCATTTTGAATCAAAACTCTCTACTAGCTACACTATACCACAGCAAACTGGTAAGAAAACATTCATCCCTCCAAACTTTTGCCTTCAAATATTTGGTTGTGGTGTTATTTTAGCCTAATTCTGATTGGCCGATGACCAGTGTGTGCTGCCAATGAGCAATGCAGCACTTCAAAAATGGAGCTTTTCCAACCTTTAGTGCTCTGAGAACATTGACAAACCAATGACACCCAAGAGATTTTGCAGTGAGGGTGCATAGATAGAAAATGAACAGAAAATAGATGCTCAAAAGAAAGTATTCTTTGCAGACACGCTTCCTTATACTTCACTCATTTTAGTGCAACAGAACACAGTCACTTAAAACAGTTATACATACAGCATACAGAAGTGTTGTATGTATGGAACTATTGTTACAGTTACAGAAAGTATTTCACTGTTGAGCAACTGAACAAACATTTCTTACATGTGCTTGTTAACCTCTTGCACTCCAGGATACCGCGGGCGGTCACGTTTCTGCGTCCTAGGGCAAACGAGGGCGCCCTGTGCATCCTAGGGCACACTGAAAAAAAAAAGCTGCATTTCCGTTCTTCCACTACAGACACAGCCGTGAATAAAAAGCCAAAGGAGTGCTTTGATTGGTTTAGATTTGATTGAACTCTCATTCGACTAATAAGAGCCTTGAATTGGGTTTCTGAAACCTTGAAGAACCAATGACTGAAAACCTAGCAAGAAGGACCCGCCTACCAACGGCTGCAAATGCAGCAAGCCAATTGAAGCAGAGAAGTTTGACAATTGAAAGCGTAAGTCCCGTGCGTAAAATCTCTTTTGTGTAAGCCGCTGGGTGACACACACGCGTTCACCAGTCTTTTTTTCTTACTACTGTTCTTATTTGTTTGGAAAAATCGTTCGCCAAAACCGCAATCATGGAAGCGCAAAACCGCAATAATGAAATCATGGTTTGACCGGGTCACGTGACCAGAACCACCAGTTGTAACAAGCGGACCAACGTCATGTTCGTCTGACAATGAGGAAGAGAAGTTCGCCAGCGACACTGCTGTTGTGGACAGGTAAGTGTTATAAGCTAAATTATTCTTTATCCCTGAAAATTGTAATCAAAATGACTTTTGACCGATCGGTAAATTACAACTGTGTGTCATCGCCACATGATGGACCGTTGATGGACTGGTCCGTGCGCCGCGTCTGGACCGTGAACGCCCCCCCCCCCGCTACTCTTCTGTAGCGGATTGCAGATATATTGCAGATATATTGCAGATATTTTAGTACAACTGTGCGTAGTAGACCACTGCGCACCATCACCGCGGTCCGTCATGTAGCGATGGGCGATGTCCGTCCTCTGTAGTGGGGGGGTGGAGTTGTTATCTTCTACATTACAGATATTTTAGTATAATTTTTAATGCACTGTAGGTTATTTTTTTTCTTGTAAAAAAAAAGACATTTTTTTTACGTGGCATGCTTCTTTGTGTGTGGGGGCTTGTTTGTTCATTCATTCATTCATGAATGAATAAACAACCCCCCCCCCCCACACACACACACACAGCCCTGAGTGTCACCTTTCATTTAGAGCCCAAGATGAAGCTTCTATATTGAATCATTCAAAAGTTACAGACGTTTTTCCAAACTGTGCCATTTGGCACAATTTGGCACAGTTCAAAAATGCCTGGGAACAGCCTGAGAAGAAAGCTGTGTAATATATTCATTTTTTGTGTTATTGTTAAAAAATTTTGACCTCAGCTGGATAACACTTGGTTCTACATTTCTGTTGCATTTTCCAGCCCAGATCTGACAGCTGTGTGTTATTTGTAAGCATTTGTATCCAAAAAAACACCCAGGCGAAATTTATTTTCTTCAAGTTCAGTATGTTTAGATGACTGTTACTCAGTGGCCGGAGCACTTAGAGAGATTATGACTGTTTTGCCAAAAAATTCAAAGTGTTTTCTTTTAAATGAGACCAACCTCATGAATATGCTGCAAAGGGTTGAAGAACAGCTTTTGATTTATTTTGGGTACGTTATTTTTAGGCATTTTTAGGGATTAACTTGATTGTAAGAGATTTTTTAATATTTTCAAATGAAATTCTACATATGATGCAACTCAGAAGTTGCTTGTTTTTAACAATGAGGACGGGGGTCTTCACCAATTTATCAGGAAGTACAAATTCATAAATGCAGATTAGGAACAAATCTGCAAGAATAAAGGTGCAAAGATATGATACAAAATCCCAATTTAAAAATTCAAAAAGTTGCAAATTAATATGAAAACAGTCACAAGTTTTTGAAAAAAAAAATTGCAAATCTACAAGAAAAAAAGTTGAAATATATATAATATATTTAAATTTCTGCTTAGAAGTGGTAGTTGAAAGTCTTGTTATTCAGCTCTGTAACATGATAGAGAAAGATTTATGATGATTTTGGGGGCAGAATTTTCTCTTTTTTCCAGGCTGGGAGGGGCAATGTCTCCCCTGCCCCCCCCCCCCTTGATTGACGCCTAAGAATGGGATGGGGGGATGACAGGTCAACAAGGGGGATGATGGCGGCTCATTTTACTGACATCAACCCTCACGTCACCTACTGACTACAACTTCACATAACGTCCATTTCCCCCTGTGTTGCAGGCATGGACAGTGATGAAGGACCCAGAACACAGAGCTGCTCAGCATAATGCCTGTGTCTTTAGCAACACTGTCCTCTTGTGGAAATTCAATAAACATGTTAGTATTAATGCTGCACACGGGGTTTTTTTTTAACTTGTTGTTTTTACTTTATTACTATTAATAAACAAACAAGGCATTAACATACAAATTACAGAATTTACAATTTATGCCTGAGGTTGAACAGAAACAATATTAGATATATAATACTTATACAGCAAACCCTGTATAAGTATAAGGTGACGATCCCCCTCATGGATCGTCACCTTATCGTGGTGGGGGGGTTTGCGTGCCCCAGTGATCCCAGGAGCTATGTTGTCCGGGGCAATTTGCCTCTGATAGGGTCTCCCAAGACAAACTGGTCCTGGGTGAAGGGCCAGACTAAGAACGATCCAACAGACTCTCATGATAAATTGTATATCAAGGATTCAGTGTACCCCGCCCGGTATGGGGTTACCGGGGCCCCACCCTGGAGCCAGGCCTGGGGGAGGGGCTCGAAGGCTAGCGTCTGGTGGCCAGGTTTCCACCCATGGGACCCGGCCGGGCTCAGCCCGAAGGAGTTACATGGGTCCGCCCTCCAGTAGGTTCACCACCTGCAGGAGGGATCATGGAAGTCCGGTGCTATGTGGATTAGGTGGCAGTCAAAGGCGGAGACCTTGGCGGACTGATCCCAAGCTTTCTAAACTGGCTTTTGGTACGTGGAATGTCACCTCTCTGGTGGGGAAGGAGCCTGAGCTGGTGTACGAGATTGAGCGATACCGGCTAGATATAGTCGGCCTCACCTCAACACACAGCTCCGGTTCCGGAACCAGTCTCCTGGAGAGGGGCTGGAGCTTGGCCTTTTCTGGAGTTGCCCCGGGCGAGAGGCGACGAGCAGGGGTAGGTATTCTTGTATCGCCCCACCTTGCTGCCTCTATATTGGAGTTTTCCCCGGTGGACGAAAGGGTTGCTTCCCTGCGCCTTCGGGTTGGGAAACGGGTCCTGACCATCATTTGTGCCTATGCACCAAATGATGTTTCAGAGTACCCACCCTTTTTGGAGTCTGTGACTGGGGTGCTGGAGGGTGCTCCTCCTGGAGACTCCATTGTCCTACTGGGGGACTTCAATGCGCACGTGGGCAACGACAGTGAAACCTGGAGGGGGGTGATTGGGAGGAACGGCCTGCCCGATCTGAACCCGAGTGGTGTTCAGTTATTGGACTTCTGTGCTAACCACAGTCTGTCCATAACGAACACCATGTTCAAGCATAAGGGTGTCCATATGTGCACCTGGCACCAGGACACCCTAGGCCGCAGGTCGATGATCGATTTTGTTATCGTATCATCAGACCTGCGACCGTATGTCTTGGACACCCGAGTAAAGAGAGGTGCAGAGCTGTCAACTGATCACCACCTGGTGGTGAGTTGGATCCGATGGCAGGGGAGGAAGCCATTCAGACCTGGTAGACCCAAACGTATAGTGAGGGTGTGCTGGGAGCGTCTGGCTGAGGCCCCTGTCCGGGAGGTCTTCAACTCCCACCTCCGGAAGAACTTCAACCACATTCCGAGGGAGTCTGGAGACATGGAGTCTGAATGGGCCATGTTCTCCACCTCTGTTGTTGAAGCGGCGGCCCAGAGCTGTGGCCGCAAGGTGGTCGGTGCATCTCGTGGTGGCAACCCCCGAACCAAGTGGTGGACACCAGTGGTGAGGGGGGCCATTAAGCTGAAGAAGGAGTCCTATCAAGCTTGGTTGGCTTGTGGGACTCCCGAAGCAGCTGAGGTGTACCGGCAGGCCAAGCGGAGTGCAGCTCGGGTGGTTGCTGAAGCAAAAACCCGGGTATGGGAGGAGTTCGGTGAGGCCATGGAACAAGACTTTCGGTCGGCTTCAAAGAGATTCTGGCAAACTGTTCGGCGGCTCAGGAGGGGAAAGCAGCTCCCCGTCCACACTGTGTATGGTGCGGATGGGACACTGTTGACTTCAACTGGGGATATCGTCGGGCGGTGGAAGGAATACTTCGAGGATCTCCTCAATCCCACTGATACGCCTTCCACAGAGGAAGCAGGGTTTGGGGACAAGGGGGATGACTCGCCTATCACAGGGGCTGAGGTCGCCAAGGTGGTTAAAAATCTCCTTGGTGGCCGGGCCCCGGGGGTGGACGAGATTCGCCCCGAGTACCTCAAGGCCCTGGATGTTGTTGGGTTGTCATGGTTGACACGCCTCTGCAACATTGCGTGGAGGTCGGGGGCAGTGCCTTTGGCATGGCAAACCGGGGTGGTGGTTCCTCTCTTCAAAAAAGGGGACCGGAGGGTGTGCTCCAACTTTAGAGGGATCACACTCCTCAGCCTCCCTGGGAAGGTCTATGCCAAGGTACTGGAGAGGAGAGTCCGGCCGTTGGTCGAACCTCGGATTCAGGAGGAGCAATGTGGTTTTCGTCCTGGCCGTGGCACATCGGACCAGCTCTTTACCCTCTCGAGAATTCTTGAGGGTTCGTGGGAGTTTGCCCAACCAGTTTACATGTGTTTTGTGGACTTGGAGAAGGCATTTGACCGCGTCCCTCGTGGATTTTTGTGGGGGGTGCTTCGGGAGTATGGGGTATCGGGCTTGTTGTTACGAGCTATTCGGTCTCTGTACGACCGTTGTGAGAGTTTAGTTCGTATTGCCAACACTCGGTCGGAGTCATTCCCAGTGAGAGTTGGACTCCGCCAGGGCTGCCCTTTGTCACCGGTCCTGTTCATAATTTTTATGGACAGGATTTCTAGGCGCAGCCAGGGAATGGAGGGTGTCATGCTTGGTGACCACAGGATCTCATCTCTGTTGTTTGCAGATGATGTTGTCCTGTTGGCTTCATCCAGCAATGACCTACAGCTCTTGCTGGGACGGTTTGCCGCTGAGTGTGAAGCGGCTGGGATGAGAATCAGCACCTCCAAGTCCGAGTCCATGGTCCTCAGCCGGAAAAAGGTGGATTGTCCTCTCTGGGTTGGGGACAGGCTCCTGCCCCAAGTGGAGGAGTTTAAGTATCTTGGGGTCTTGTTCACGAGTGAGGGGAAAATGGAGCGAGAGATCGACAGACGGATTGGAGCAGCATCTGCAGTGATGCGGACGTTGTACCGGTCTGTCGTGGTGAAGAGGGAGCTTAGTTCTAAGGCAAAGCTGTCGATTTACCAGTCAATCTACGTTCCTACTCTCACCTATGGTCACGAGCTTTGGGTAATGACCGAAAGAACGAGATCGCGGATACAAGCGGCTGAAATGAGCTTTCTCCGTAGGATTGCTGGACTCACCCTCAGAGATAGGGTGAGGAGCTCAGTCATCCGGGAGAGGCTCAGAGTAGAACCGCTGCTCCTCCACATTGAAAGGAGTCAGTTGAGGTGGTATGGGCATCTGATTAGGATGCCTCCTGGACGTCTCCCACTTGAAGTGTTTCAGGCACGTCCCACTGGGAGGAGACCCCGGGGCAGACCCAGGACTCGGTGGAGAGACTATGTCTCCCAGCTAGTCTGGGAACGCCTTGGTATCCCCTCTGAAGAGCTGGAGCAGGTGGCTGGGGAGAGGGAAGTCTGGGCTTCTCTGCTTGAACTGCTGCCTCCGCGACCCGGACCTCCGGAAAAGCGGTAGAAGATGGATGGATGGATGGATGTTTTTACTTTATTACTATTAATAAACAAACAAGGCATTAACATACAAATTACAGAATTTACAATTTATGCCTGAGGTTGAACAGAAACAATATTAGATATATAATACTTATACAGCAAACCATTTAAAAATAATAATAAAATTAAAGAAAAAGAAAAAAGGGGGCTGTCTTATAGTAATTTAAACAGATCTAATAAAAAAAATAGTTTAATAGCTTTCTTATCTGTTGCAGTTGTCAGTGGTCGGCTCAAGAGTTTGAGCTCATTCCTCCACTGGTTCAGACAGGGTTTAATTTTCAAATATCTACATTTGTGGATTAAAATGTACCCAAAAGTAGTGTATTATTAACAAGATAATCCAAATTCTTATTTTCAACACAAACACCAAACTTGACTGTTTTAACTGACAAAGGTGGCATCTCAGTTTCCCTGGAGCGTAGCCAGCTCCACATCTCTTCCCCAAAGGACTGCACCACTACACATTATAAAAAGGCAAGTGTCATGCGGTGGCCCTCGCGAGCCACCATAAGACGCACAGAGTCACCAGTGAGTTTTCAGTGAGTTTTATTACGGTGATAAGGTGATACACAAGCTGCTGAGATAATGACAAGAGTCTTCACCTAACAGGAGGCATAGGGCTATACAGCACACTATAGGTCCAGAGCAGGAGACAGTCACACACAGACAGGCTTGGTAATAATAACAAACAGGCTGCTAAGGCGGAACTACACGTCAATTCACGCCGGCAGGAATAAGGCTAACAAGCACACTTACTGGTACCGGGGAACGACGGCCAAACCCAAAGCAGACGAGGTGTGAAAATAGTCCAGACATCCGCAACGTGACGGTGGGTGAACATAAAAGTGAACAGGTTAGTGACCAGGTAAGCGACCAGACACTGCTGCGTCCTACCGACGCCAGTGCTGGGCTTAAATGGGTGAAGCACTAATGACGATAATGACACTCAGCTGACCGACCGTTGACAGGCGGAAGCCCCACCGAGCACTTTCACAATAAGAGCCCGGAGAGGCCAGAATACCGCCCGCATCTGTCAAGGCCGGCAGCGAGACATAGCTTAGCCCGAACGCGATCAGAACCGACGCTCGGGTCATAACAGTACCCTCCCTCCACGGGCGGACTCCGAATGCCCCAAGGAACCACCCTGCCCCCCCCGCCCCCCCAGGGTGGGAGGTTGGGGGACAGGTGCAGAGGGAGAGAAACCAACCTAAGAACAAGACAAAGACCAGACAAGAAATACATGGAAACACACGATAACTATGGAAACAAAACAAGGAATAAATACAAACACATGACTCTGGAAAAAAAAGGAAAGAAATACATGACTAACTGTGGAAACACATGACTATATATAAAAAAAAAAAAAAAAGAATACATGACTGTAACTATGGAAACGAAGAAGATACGTGCTAGACACGGTGACAATGAAAAAACAAACACACACGAGACCAAAAATACATGTAAACACCTGGAAACTAAGAACAAAACCCCCATACTATAGCCCCTCAAAGAAGGAGTGGAGAACAAAACAACAAAGACAAAACTTGACCATAGCCCCTCAAAAAGAAGAGGGGAGAAAAGAACAATAGCAAAACAAAACCAGACTAAGGATTGCAAAACACATGGGGCAAACCAGATTGCCCTGACCAAACTTCACTATGGCAAGACTGTGGCTTTCCAAAATAAAAAAAACATGAGGCAATCTAAAATTGCTCTGACTTGACAATAACTAAACTATGGCCTCCAAAAAAAAGAACAAGCGGCAATCTAAAATTGCTTAGACTTGACTATGACTATGACTGTGGCTTACAAAAAAAAGAACAAGAGGCAATCTGAAATTGCTTAGACTTGACTATGACTGTGACTACGTGAAACAACAAAAATTGCTAGACGTACTAAACATGACTTGGCACCGTATGGGCCCACAGATAGTCCCACAGTACGTGATCAGGTGGCCTGCCCCAGTTCCAGGCCCCCAGAAACAAGTCCTCTGGTGGCCGAACCAGGTCACCCCGTAGCAAGCACAGTTTATTGGGTGGCCAACCCAAGACGCCGAACGCACCAAGCAGTTCCTCGGGTGGCCGACCCGCATCCCACAACCAACAGGACCGTGGAGGGATTGCATGCAGCCGCTCACCTGAAAACGACAAGACAGGAGAGCGCCGATCTGCCAAACAAAACCCTCTAACGGCCCCCAGCTGGCGGCTCCTGAGAGGGGGACAACCAAAAATTTGGACCCCCTCGAATCCTGATTGGGTCGCAGCCGCACCTGCGCTGGACCCACACTGGACCTCGTCGGACCCCGATTGGGTCATCGTTGCACCCACGTCGGACCCCGACTGGGTCACTGCTGCACCCACGTCGGACCCCGACTGGGTCACCTCGGCCCATGCGTCGGACCCCGACTGGACCTCGGCCCACGCGTCGGACCCCGACCGGGTCACCTCGGCCCATACGTCGGACCCCGACTGGGTCATCTCAGCCCACACGTCGGACCCCGACTGGGTCAGGACTGCTCCAGCGACGACCTCCATCTCCGAACCTGGAACCCCCAGTCCCGTGACCTTGACTGGCTCCGGACCGGTAACGCTGTGGAGGTGCTCAGAAAACAGGAGAGGACCGGGATCAGTTCCACCGGCAGCGCCAGAGCCCAGCGAGACGAGCTCGGGTGCAGCGGACGGCTGCCCCTCACTCGCCTCCCCATGAGGCAGGCAAAAATGCTCTAACACACCATACAGGAAAACAAAGAAGAGCATTTTCCTGCACTCGGGCTCTGGAGCCGTCCAGGACTTCGCTGATCCAGGTTCAAGAAGAAGCTCGTCGTCGGGCTCCCACTCGGCTGCGTCGGGTTCCACAGCCGGCCTGACGGTCTCTGCAGCTGGATCCTCACGCGCTGGCATCCACGCCAATAACCCGTATGGCGTGGGGGCGGAGGACCCTGGACCTGCTGACTCGGGCTGCATCCCTGAGGAACCCTGGGGACGCTCTCTCGTTGGCTCTGGCTCCTCACTGCAGTCCGTTCTTCTCTGTCCAAAGCAAGGCTGCAGGGCCGGGATATTTCCCAGAGCTGCAGGCCTCCCCCTCGTTCGACGGCGTTGGACTAACGCCGAGGACCGCTCCGCAGGAGGAGACACAGAGGCAGCAGGTTTAATACAAGTGGCTACAGCTGGGAAAAGTGACTCAGGGAGCTGCGAACCCTGAGCTTCACCCCCAGGAGTCAGACAAGACAGATCACTATTATCAATAGGAAAGTGAACTTGGACTTGCCTGTCTCCCAGGGGGAGGATGTTGTCAGCTGTAGCGGACGTTGCTCCTTCCCTCACTCGCTGGATGGTAAAAAAGGATCCAAGGACGGAGCCCACCGGCACAGGACTCAGCTCACTCTCAGCAGCTGGCTGGTTGAGGGGGTCATCCCGGCGGCCCGGAACTGGATCCGGAGCAGGAGCTTGCTGAAGATGCGCCCGGCCGTGACGCCGACGCCTTCGCCGGCCCCCAGATGGTGCGAACTCCCGAAACGGATCGAGGGCAGGATCGGGATCCATAGGCAAAGAGCAGGAGTGCCTCTTCTCCTGCTTCATGCCGCGTTCCTCCTCCATCATCAGGAATATTTCGCGTTGTGCGGCGATGTCCTCCCTCCTCGCGTCGACTTCCGGGTGGTTGGCGTAGCGGGGAGAGAGATGACAGAGAACATCTTCGGCGGCGTCTAGGTACCAATGTATGCCGTGGTCATAGTCCAGCAGGGAAGCGGAGATGAGCAGCTCATCCACGACTTCCAAAACACCTGTCAGCACGTGGCTCTTCGGCGACGGCATTCCTCACATACACAGGACCCAGACAGGAAAAAGCAACGTCCAAAACTCAAACCCACTGGTGAATAGCGTCTCGGGTTGGCGTCACCATAAACGCTGTTTTGGCAGCAGTGTACTGTCATGCGGTGGCCCTCGCGAGCCACCATAAGACGCACAGAGTCACCAGTGAGTTTTCAGTGAGTTTTATTACGGTGATAAGGTGATACACAAGCTGCTGAGATAATGACAAGAGTCTTCACCTAACAAGAGGCATAGGGCTATACAGCACACTATAGGTCCAGAGCAGGAGACAGTCACACACAGACAGGCTTGGTAATAATAACACACAGGCTGCTAAGGCGGAACTACAGGTCAATTCACGCCGGCAGGAATAAGGCTAACAAGCACACTTACTGGTACCGGGGAACGACGGCCAAACCCAAAGCAGACGAGGTGTGAAAATAGTCCAGACATCCGCAACGTGACGGTGGGTGAACATAAAAGTGAACAGGTTAGTGACCAGGTAAGCGACCAGACACTGCTGCGTCCTACCGACGCCAGTGCTGGGCTTAAATGGGCGAAGCACTAATGACGATAATGACACTCAGCTGACCGATCGTTGACAGGCGGAAGCCCCACCGAGCACTTTCACAATAAGAGCCCGGAGAGGCCAGAATACCGCCCGCATCTGTCAAGGCCGGCAGCGAGACATAGCTTAGCCCGAGCGCGATCAGAACCGACGCTCGGGTCATAACAGCAAGTTCTGCTATCAATAGCTTTTTCACAGAAATCACAGTTGTTCATGTCCAAATTAAATCTAAGTCTTTCTTTGTTATTATCTTAAATGCTGTGCACAGGTTTACTAATATACAGAGGCAAGAAAAAGTCTGTGAACTCTTTGTAGTTCTCTAGTTTTGCACATTAATTGACCATTAATGTGATCTGATCTAACAAGTGTAGCTAATGTGCTAAAGTATTCACCTGTACGCCAGATGTCTGTCGTTGTCTTGGCATCAGGGGACAGAGACCCTTAGTGTGCAGCTAACTAAGATTGAATTATTTGGGAAGAACACGCAGCTCTACATGTGTGTCATAAAAAAAGGGCACCACATACAGTGGGGCAAAAAAGTATTTAGTCAGCCACCAATTGTGCAAGTTCTTCCACTTAAAAGATGAGAGAGGTCTCCAATTTTCATCATAGGTATACCTCAACTATGAGAGACAAAATGAGAAAAAAAAAAATCCAAAAATCACATTGAAGGATTTTTAATGAATTAATTGGTAAATTCCTTGGTAAAATAAGTATTAGGTCAATAACAAAAGTTCATCTCAATACTTTGTTATATACCCTTTGTTGGCAATGACAGAGGTCAAACGTTTTCTATAAGTCTTCACAAGGTTTTCACACACTGTTGCTGGTATTTTGGCCCATTCCTCCATGCAGATCTCCTCTAGAGCAGTGATGTTTTGGGGCTGTCGCTGGGCAACACGAACTTTCAACTCCCTCCAAAGATTTTCTATGGGGTTGAGATCTGGAGACATCCATACCAGCTCTGTTTGCATTTTGCAGCGGCATGGATAAGAACAGAGTTTAAAATACAAGCTCACATGAGAATTATACAAAATAAAGCGAGATCTGGAGAAAGACCCAAAAGTGACTGAGATGAACTGATCGCGATCACGTGACAAGAACAAGAAAGTGGATTTTAAGGCTCTAAATAAAACGTTAGTAGCCTGTTAATTTTAATTCTATGAGGTGCTTGTATGTTATGTCAAAGTTTTTATCTTCTCTGACACAGTGGTCGAGGAGTAGACCTCAGAAAAAACAAATGATCCTTAAATCATTTTTAAAGAACAAACAGCTATTTAAATACTGCGAGATACTGCAGGACTTCCTTGCTGATGGGATCCAGCATCTGTCCAAAATAGACTTGTTGCGTGTCATTTGCGAAACAATTTTGATGAGCCGGATTCATTCCGCAGTGGAATGGACCAGGTGGTGACTGGAAAATTGACAATGGATGGAATGGATGGAAACTACAGTGTGTGGAAAAAAGTGTTTTCCCCCTTCCTGATTTCTCTTTTTTTTGCATGTTTGTTAGGTTAATTGGCACCAAAAACTGGAGATTCTAAATTGTCCTTAGGTATGACTGTGAGAGTGAATGGTTGTCTGTCTCTCTGTGTTGGCCCTGCGATGGACTGGCGATCTGTCCAGGGTGGACCCTGCCTCTTGTCCAAAGATGCTGGGATAGGCTCCAGCCCCCCCGCGACCCGAAAAGGATTAAGTGGAAGAAGATGGATGGATGGATGGATGTCACACAAATATTTCAGATCATCAAACAAATTTAAATATTAGACAAAGAAAACACAAGTTAACACAAATGCAGTTTTTAAGTGAAAGTGTTTATGAATAAGGGTAAAAAAAAAAAATCCAAACCTAATTGGCCCTGTGTGAAAAAGTGACCCCCCCCCCCGTTAAAACATAAATTAACTGTGGTTTATCACATTTTTGGAAAGCTGAGTTCAATTTCTCTAGCCACATCCAGGCCTGATTACTGCCACACCTGTTCTCAATCAAGAAATCACTTAAATAGAACCTGCCTGACAAAGTGAAGTAGACCAAAAGATCCTCAAAAGCTAGACATCATGCTGCAATCAAAAGAAATTCAGGAACAGATGAGAAACAAAATAATTGTCATGATTTACTAACAAAATCAGCCCACGTGCAAGATGCCACACCAGACAACACACACAACACCGAGAGGCAAAGTTAAACACAATCTTATTGAAAAGAAAACAGCAAATGTAGAGGAAAAACACCTCGCTTGCCAGAGGAGCACCTAGCCTGTAAATGAAGAAATGAGAGCAGGTTAGAGTGAGGAGGGAGACAGGTAATAATAATCCTTCCTGAGTCAGCTGGACTCGGCCGAGCACCATAGCCTTGGAGGAGAAGTCAGTGTCACCTAAGCTAGAAGCCAGAGAGAACATGCACAAGACGGACAGGTCAGAGGAGGCCTTCAGCTCCTTTGCGCGCTCGCGGTAACGATTATCCAGACTAACAGTTTGATCAATAAGCTCATCAAGAGAGGAGGGAGTAGTATGAATTGCCACATTGTTGCGTAGGTTGGTGTTGAGACCCTGGAGGAAGGTGTTTCTTAGAGAAATGTCATTCCCTCCAGAATCTGCCATGATGACCTGAAACTCCAGAGTAATCGGAAGCTGACTGATTACCCTGGTGGAGAGACAACACACGACTCATGATGCTTCCCTCACTCTCAGAGCCCGAGAAAATTCACACATAAATCTATCAAAAGAGTAATGAGGGCCCTCCTCACTATCTTAAATAGACTGAGCCCAGCTGAGGGCTCGACCACATAGCAGGAGAGTCATAAAATGAATTTTAGATGTGTCGTCCAGGTACTCCTCGCCCACCTGCTGCAGATACAGCTGAACTTGACACACAAACCCCTTACATTTCCCCACCTCCTCCGCAGACGGGGCAGGTGAGGGAACAGAGGTGGTTCGACGGATGATAGAAAGAATTGGAGCGGCAGTTGGAGGAAGAGGCCCCGAATGAGACATGTGACTCAGATGTTCGGCGACCGTGCTCAATTACTGCGTGATGGTTTGCAGCTGTTCAGTCAGCATGGCCATCTGCCTCTCCGTAGCGTCGAGGCAGAAAAGGGCGGAGTGCTCCGCTGCTGTAGCACCTGCTGGGCCGAATTCATGGCTGGCTCGTTCTGTCATGATTTACTAACAAAATCAGCCCACGTGCAAGATGCCACACCAGACAACACACACAACACTGAG
Organism: Pholidichthys leucotaenia; assembly: GCA_020510985.1. NCBI lineage: Eukaryota > Metazoa > Chordata > Actinopteri > Cichliformes > Pholidichthyidae > Pholidichthys > Pholidichthys leucotaenia. Next base: position 37,615,611 of record CM035836.1, on the reverse strand, counting down.
AGGCAAAGTTAAACACAATTTTATTGAAATGAAAACAGCAAATGTAGAGGAAAAACACCTCACTCGCCAGAGGAGCACCCAGCCTGTAAATGAAGAGATGAGAGCAGGTTAGAGCGAGGAGGGAAACAGGTAATAATAATCCTTAGGAATTCTTACGAGTGAGAGCAGAGAGCCCGACAAGGAACCCAGGAAGGCCAGAATGAGTGGGAACAGATGCTGCAGACGAAACAGGCTGGTGGAAGTCTGACCGGGTGGAGAAGGCGATCAGGGATGAAGCAGATGATGATGAAAGAGCAAGTGAGTGCACAACAAATCCACAGGGACACACCACAGACATGACAGCAACCTAAGAATAAGAGAGAGAAAAAGACGATAACTTCTCTGGGTTCCAAAATACTGAATATTTCACTTACTTAAATTTTCGTTTGGCAGTATACCCAATGAGCCAGCGCTGGAGCGTTTATAGACTGGGCCTTTTAAGCACTGCCAGTGAAGAGACAGCAGGTGCATCAACTCCCGCAGGTGTCTTGATTACCTGTGGAGCCGGGGACCATCCCACAGGATGGGAGGGGGAGTGCGCTCACCCGATCATAACAGATTCAGGAGTAACTTCAGCCTTTTATCTGCGGCTTTATTATTCACTCAATGTAAAAATGTGTTTTCATTGCTGAAATGCTTCTGCAGTATTATTTCCTCTGCTGATAGCTTTGCAGGAGCTGCAGCAGGAGCTGTTTGGAAAAATCAGTCTGGCTTAATAGTGAACTTAAAAAAAAAAAACTTGTACCATGTTCAAACAATTGCCTTCTGTAATGCAGAGGCCCAGACATTATTGTTAGGCCTTTATTATTATGATATGTATGACAAGTTACAAACTAAGGGGTCGTTTTTGACTGTTTAATGTGTCTATGATTTATTTGTTGTCAGTTACATAATAATAATAATAATAATTTAGAAACTGTTAGGTAGTGACACATTAACTGGGTCTAAAAAATAAAACACCAAATAACTCTTATCACTGACTGAGAAGTGTGGACATTCAGCATCTTCTCAGCATCAGGGTAGAGTCAAAATAACATCAAGTGTGATCCTGAGGACAAGATGCATTTTTTTACAGTCTTAGCTTCTTTTTTCATGTTGATCACAGTCACTGCAGTTTAAAACACCATTACAAGTTTTCTTGGAGGTGAATGGTAGCCCTGTATGATCATGGCTAACAGTCCAAATGAGGAGTTATTAACCTCAGTGGTCCAAATCATTGTAAAACTGTGAAAATGAACATTTCTGTCATCAAACTGTTCGCCGTGGGCCCTGCGTCGAGGTCTCCCTGATGCAGCAGGGAGGGCAGACCAGTCAGGCCGCTGCGACGGAGCATTCATGCCTTGGTGGTGCGTTCGCTGGCCGCTCGTTTTCTTCAGTCTCGGGTCGCCAGCGTGGCTGTTCAGATCAGAAGGTTTCGTTTGCACAAAACGTGTGCATTCCGGGGTCACCAGTGAAGAGGATGATGGAATAAAGGCAGCGTTGTGAAAGGCAACATTAACATCACAGAAGTGAGCCAGAAGAAACGAGTCTGTCTGTAGACATTAATACACATTTCACTGTTCTGTTAATTGCACAGGGTGCATCAGAGAGGTATACCCCCCCTAATCTGCGATATCTCCATGGGGCGCCCCCGCCCCGTGGTCCCGGCTGCGTGGGTACGTGCTTCAGGTGTGCGAGTAGCCCTGAAGGTTCTTTGTGCAGCGGCGAAGGACGATGGCGGTCTGAAGAGCCGTATTTGTCCCGTGCGTGGTGCGCCGTCCTCGTATCAAACCGCTACACTGCTCCCCCACAGAGGGCACGGTAGGGGACCGTGACCTCGATGTTGCAGTTTGGGCAGCGAGCAGGGAAAAGCTCTGTGCAGGAGGAGGGGGAGGGGGGTAGCAAATGCTGACCGGGCGCGGGAAAATCGTTCGAGTCGCACCAAAAGTGTTTGCTGCTCCGCGATGTCCCGTCTGAACATGCGAAGATCAGAAGAAGAAAAAAAATTAGTCTCTGACTCCTCTCGTGGCCATGAAGAAAAGCAGGAGCGGCGGTAAGAAAAAAATAAAAGCAGAGGGACTGGCGTGTTGACTTTAGGGCAGACGTAACCCTAAAGCCTCGGGAACCGCAGACAGCTGAATTCCCCTTGTGTGCCGTGGCTAAGACCATAAAATCCAGTGAGCAAGCTGCGGGCCTCAGGTGTACAAGCAAGCCTGAAGGGCCAGTGTGCAGCAGAAGGAAGGCGGTCGGAAGAGCCGTATTTGTCCCGTGCATGGTGTGCCGTCCTCGTGCACCCCGGTGCGCGTGCCGGGGCTCCGTGCGTGGGTGGGCCCGCTGGAGAGGAAATCAGGGTCGGAAACTTGGTGGAGATCGGCGCAGTCTGCGCCGAAAAACATCTCTGACGAGCCGTGGCTGCAGATTAGTCATGGTGCGTTCAGGTCCACGTGTGCTCCGTCGGCCATGGGAGTCGCCCGCATGTGCTCTCATGTGGAGGAGCTGCGTGGCCGGTCCCGCGTGGATGTGCCGATCTCGGCGAGGGCGCGCCATGACGTTCTCTGCCGCTTACCCGGTCTTGGTTGATGTCCTGAGAGCAGTTCGCCCGCCGAGCCGTGGGTATGATATAATAAAACCTGCTTAAAACCACAGCCTCGCTGCTTATTTTTTCATGCCGCCTCACTGGTGACCCCGACGTGATCTTCTGATCTGAACAGCCACGCTGGCGACCCAAGACTGAAGAAAATGAGCGGCCAGCGAACGCAGCACCCGGGCATGAATGCTCCGTCGCAGCGGCCTGACTGGTCTGCCCTCCCTGCTGCCTCAGGGAGACCTCGACGCAGAGCCCACGGCGGGCGAGCCGCTCTCAGGACATCAATCAAGACCGGGTAAGCGGCAGAGAACGTCATGGCGCGCCCTCGCCGAGATCGGCACATCCATGCAGGACCGGCCGCGCAGCTCCTCCACATCAGAGCACATGCGGGCGACTCCCATGGCCAACGGAGCACACGTGGACCTGAACGCACCATGACTAATCTGCAGCCACAGCTCGTCAGAGATGTTTTTCGGCGCAGACTGCGCCGATCTCCACCAAGTTTCCGACCCTGATTTCCTCTCCAGCGGGCCCACCCACGCACGGAGCCCCGGCACGCGCACCGGGGGGGACGAGGACGGCGCACCACGCACGGGACAAATACGGCTTTTCCGACCGCCTTCCTTCTGCTGCACACTGGCCCTTCAGGCTTGCTTGTACACCTGAGGCCCGCAGCTTGCTCACGGGATTTTATGGTCTTAGCCACGGAACACAAGGGGAATTCAGCTGTCTGCGGTTCCCAAGGCTTTAGGGTTACGTCTGCCCTAAAGTCAACACGCCAGACCCTCTGCTTTTATTTTTTTCTTGCCGCCGCTCCTGCTTTTCTTCATGGCCACGAGAGGAGTCAGAGACTAATTTTTTTTTCCTTCTTCTGATCTCCGCATGTTCAGACGGGACATCGCGGAGCAGCAAACACTTTTGGCGCAACTCGAACGATTTTCCCGTGCCCGGTCAGCATTTGCTACCCCCTCCCCTACACAGAGCTTTTCCCTGCTCGCTGCCCAAACTGCAACATTGAGGTCACGGTCCCCTACCGTGCCCTTTGGGGGGGGAGCGTGTGGCGGGTTGATTCAACCCCCCCACAACACACAGGACACTCAGCTCTCTTCTCTGTTTTTCCCGCTGCACTACTGAGGTGTAATGTGCCATTCATGTATTGTGATGCAATGTGCCACGCATGTATTGTGATGCAATGTGCCACACATGTATTGTGATGCAATGTGCCATGCATGTATTGTGATGTAATGTGCCGTTCATGTATAGTGTTCATGCATCCTGTCCTTACTGTGACCTAGAGGCTGAGATCAATAGGTAGATGTGCTTTGGTGTAAACCCCCACAAACAGACTGGTCAGACACAGCGCTCGGCTAGAGCAATTAACAGAACAGTGAAATGTGTATTAATGTCTACAGAAAGACTCGTTTCTTCTGGCTCACTTCTGTGATGTTAATGTAGCCTTTCATGCATTGTATTCATGCATCCTGTCCTTACTGTGACCTAGGGACTGAGATCAATATGTCTCTCAAATGCAAATGTCTCATGCCTGTTCTGTTATCTCTTTGATCAGACCAACTGCTGTGAATCTGCTCTTTGATGTATTGTTGTAGTTGGGTATATATGCTGCAACTCTGTAACACAAACTCTCTCATTCTGATTTCTGCAACTGCTGCTGCAGGACACAGACTTTGTGTCATCCTCCTCTGAGAGCCGTGGGCTCGCTCCCGGCGCGCATGCACGGCGCCGGGAGAGGAGCTCATGACGGCGGTATGATATAATAAAACCTGCTTAAAACCACAGCCTCGCTGCTTATTTTTTCATGCCGCCTCACTGTGAGTTTAAGCAAAGTAGGGTACAACAATGATTCCTTCTGTTCTCAACAGCACCCCCACCTGACCAAAGAATATACATGCAGTAACATTTCCCTGGTAATGACACAGGTATGGAAGGCCATTTGGGTCAAAAATATACTTTTATAAATCACATGATGACGTCAGAGTGCCAGGCAGCATGTTAATGGATGCATATCTTCATTTTAATTATATGTTTGTTGTTCATAAATAACACATGAACTCAAATTCATCACAGAGCTGCCCAGTATCATACCTGTCTCTATTCTACACTGCCCTCTTGTGGAACTTCAATGCACATGCTAGTGTTAATGCTGCACACAGGTGTACTAATATATGCTAAAACAGGTGTGTATATAATGTTCACCTTCATGCAATTACGTGAATATGTATTAATAATGACAACCTGCTGTAACAGGTTCAGTAAAGTCTTGTCTGGATTAAATAATCCAGCTGTTACTTTATCTTCTTTATAGCCAACAGCGTTCTAACATTAAGCATCTTCATTGTTTCTCAATATGCAGACGACACTCTGCTCTACATGAATGTTTAATACAGTTTCCACTGTGGTTCAACCAATCTGTGGAAACTCTGGAAGTTTTTAAGACTATGGAAGCTTTTAAGATGAGAACAAAACAGAAACCCTCATTGTGGGTCATGAGAGCTCATTATGAACAGTAATATTAAAACATACAGTAGCTTTAATTTAAAAAGATATTAAGAGTTTCAGGGATGTTTATTGGGTTAATTATTAAACACAAACAGTTTAAAGTTGTTTCAGTTCAGTTTTCAGCAGCAAAATGATGCTCCTGGGTGAGGGGGCCCTGAAAAGTTCATCGTGGTCAAATCTGGCCAAATGTGGTTTATTTTTCAACATCGTCTCCCCTTCGGTCCACACACTTCTTCCATTGGTGTTTCAGCACTTGGATCGCTGCTGCTGAAAAATCAACACATTTGGTCAAATTTGACCACAATGAACTTTTGAGCCTCCCTCATATAAATGTGTGTAAATCATTCACACTGGTGGCTTTATGTTTGCTTCTATGCAGAAGACAGATGTACATATGGAAGCCACAAGCAAACCAGAATGAGTCACAGGTTTTCTGACATCTTCATGAAACCCACAGAACCAGAAAAACAGAGAAGAAGTGAGACCAGAGTTTATTGATGCTACAGAGAAACCATGTCACTGCATCAGTAGCGAGAACATAAAGCAAAACTAATATATACTAAAAAGTATGATGTAAATGATAACAAGAGCAAAGTTATCTATCAGCAGCAAGCTTGCTCTGTTAGGCTAATTGTTAAAGTTTTTTGTCATCGTGGTGTAACAAGACAAAGTCAATGAACAGTTAAGGAACTCATGACATGTGCTGTAGTCTGTTGGAGCAGGTGGAGCTGCTCAGAGAGGATCCAGCTGGGTTTGATGGTTGTAGGGTGGACCACTTCACTGAGCAGTAGAGGACTTTTGGTTTCCTAGAAAACATGAACACAAACATGAAAAAAGGAAAAAACTTCCATGTTACCACAGTAACAAAATGAAAATGGTGCCAGTACTTCTCTTCCTGATTGGTCTGCAGGCTGATTGTCCAGAACTGATGTCCTCTGACCTCACTGATGAGTAGACGACGACTGAATAAGTGTCTGAAACATCAAATACAGAAATAAGAACGTGACTTCACAACTGCTGCATTTGCAGTAAAAAAAGATCAATAAGAAGTCAGCAGGTTTCTGCAGCTCTGTGGTAGGAAAATCACTGAGAAACGTCACACTTCAGTCATATTTGGTTGTCATTAGCAACGGAAAGAAGAGCAGAAAAACAGTTAACCACAGGGCACAAAGAGAGCCACAACTGTTCACACCGTAGACACGCTATAGTGAGAACCGTGACCACCTTCACTCTCCAGTTCAGAGCTGACAGGAGGAAGTAGCTGCTGTGGTTTCACTCTGAACATAAAAATGTCAGGATTTATAGAGGACAGAAAACTGTTCATGGACAGCACACGGGGCCAGCAGATGCACTAGGCCAGAGCCACCCAGCGTGGGACTGGGGGGACAGGGTGCTCTTTACCCAGGGCCCACTGCAGGGAGGGGCCCTCAGAAAGGCCTGGAATGGAAACATTTTTCTGTGTTGCATTCTTTTAATTTCTAATGAATTACCGGCAGAGTAAAATTCACCCTGGCTGAATGAAGTGTTTGAGAGACTGAATTTACATTAACAGTAATGCTGGATGTTGTCTGAGGCCCCGATCACCCCTTTAAAAAGGTGCAAAATAGTTTAGTGCACACACCTGCACCAGGTTGAGTGAACTGCAGCAGCAGTCGCAGCAGCCTGCAGCACGTCTGCTTCCTCAGCCAGGCTAGTGCAGCCTCTGTGTTAGTTGATAATTTAGTAAAAATCTATGCGGTATTAAATATGTCCCTGGGTGTATAGGTAATAAAAAAATAGAAATACCACACAACTACAGTATAATTTGCACTATTGGATGTCAATTTCCTTTTTTCATTTTTTAGGTGTGCCTTTTTTGGGGGGTTGACCACCTGCCCCAGTATGTCTGTGCACATGATAGTATATTATATAAACATGCATATATAAACATGCAGTTGTGCAGCCACTTTTAACAAAAACCTAACCTTGATCCATCTGTTTTTAAAAACTTCAGGCCAATTTCTAAGCTTCCTTTTATTTCTAAGCTTTTAGAAAAAGTTGTTGCCAAGCAGCTCACTGACTTTCTGATTGAACACAATATTTTCAACAAATTTCAGTCAGGTTTTCATCAGAAACACTCGACAGAGACCGCTCTTCTCAGGGTGTCAAATCATATTTTAATGTCATCAGACTCTGGCAAATGCTCTGTTTTAGTGTTATTAGATCTTACTGCAGCATTTGATACTATTGATCATTGTATTTTGTTACAAAGGCTTAGAGATTGGGTAGGTATTTCTGGAAAAGCTCTGGATTGGTTTTTCTCCTGCCTTTCTGGTGGGAGTTTTTCTGTGGCTGTTGGCTCTTATTCATCTGACTCTGCTCCTTTAACCTGTGGGGTGCCTCAGGGTTCTATTCTAGCTCCACTTTTATTTGCCCTATATATGCTGTCACTTGGTTCTATTATCAGCAAATTTAAAGGTGTGTCTTATAACTGCTACGCTGATGATTTACAGCTACTTTTCTCTTTTAAGCCTGACCATGTTGACAATTTAAAAATTATTCGTGATTGTCTGTCTGCAATTAAGGACTGGATGTCTAGTAACTTTTTGCAACTTAATGCTGATAAAACTGAAGTCCTTATTGTAGCACCTGATAATCTAATTCCTAAGTTGGTTAATAGCATTGGTTTATTAAACTCTAACGTATGGTCTAATCTAAAAAATCTTGGTGTCATTTTCGATCAATCAATGAGTTTTGATCAGCATGTCAAATCTCTGACCCGGAGTTGTTTTTTCCACCTTAGGAATATATCCAAAATTAGGTCATTGGTTTCCTACAGTCAGTTAGAAATCATTATTCATGCCTTTGTTTCTTCACGTTTGGACTACTGTAATGCTATTTTCGCATGTCTTAGCAAATCCTCTTTACACGCCTACAGTTAGTCCAAAATGCTGCTGCAAGATTACTAACTAGGTCCAGTAGATTCTGTCATATCACTCCTGTTTTGGCCTCCTTGCATTGGCTTCCTGTAAATTATAGAATTATTTTTAAAGTTCTTGTTCTTACTTACAAACCCATTCATGAAGAGGCGCCTTTTTAAATTAGTGACCTGCTCTTTCTACACCAGCCCAGCAGGTCTCTCAGGTCTTCTCATCAGAATCTATTGGTAGTCCCTAGCACTAGGCTCAGAACCAAAGGCGATAGAGCCTTTGCTACTGTTGCTCCCAGACTGTGGAACTCCTTACCTTTTGAACTTAGATCTGCATCTTCCATTGGTGTTTTTAAGAAGCAACTAAAGACCCACCTTTTTAGCCTGGCTTTTTAATTACCTCCGCCAGGCCGAAAAGGCCAGGAGGAGGTTATGTTTTTGCCGGGGTTTGTCTGTGTGTTTGTCTGCCTGTCTGTCTGTCTGTCTGTCTGTCTGTCTGTCTGTTTGTCTGTTGGTTAGCAAGATAACTCAAAAAGTCTTGGACGGATTTCCATGAAGCTTTCAGGCATTGTTGGAAATGGTACAAGGAAGAACTGATTAAATTTTGGGGGTGATCCGGTTCACCGTCTGGATACAGGAATTTTTTAAAGCATTTTTCAACACTGTGACATACAGCCATTTTCAACATGTGCGCAGGCGCAATGGAGGGCGCTGGTCGTCGTGTCTGCAACACAAACTCCGCGTTCTTCAACGTTTTAGGCACAAAAGCACGCGGAAAACACTGCTGGCCTGGGCCCGCCAGCGTGCCTGTGTTTGCGCGCAACTGCAAAACCTCACACGGCCAGCTGTCCGCCAACGGATTCTTTGGCAGAAATTCCCCGGCCAGCCATAGGAGCTGCGCAAAAACGAGCTCTCTGCCGGCAAAGCTTCTAAATTCTTGTTTGCCGCGGAGCGCAACCCCAAAATAATATAATATAAAACCCACGGCAACCTGTCTACCCAATTTGCATCTGTCAGTGCAGGAGATGGACACAACAGCAACACTTCAGTTTATTACCTCCGCCAAGGAGGCAATGCTTTTACTACTGAACCACTAATCCTATCACTATCAGATTGATTGTCATTGATTAATTGTGTGTTTATTGCACTGTCCCTGTCAAATAAACAAATAATCATTGTGAATCCAATTGCTAGTCATATGTTTACATGCTCAAGGAATCTGAAAACGTACACACAAACACTGTATGGGGAGAATTGTGGCGCTTGGCGGAGGTCTGCGCTCTCCGAGTGCTTTTCTAGTTTACTATGTGCTGATTGTATTTTTATGTGCTTTTACTGTCTACTTTGGCTTTTTTTTTTTTTTTTTACTGTTTTATGTGCCTGTGTTTTTATTTTGTTTTTTTACCATGTTAAGCACTTTGTGACTCTGTCTGTGAAAAGCACTCTATAAATAAACTTATTATTATTATTATTATATTGATCTCCATTGGAAACTGGGTTGATTAAAGAGGCTCTACTAGATAAAAATTAGAAGTATACAAAATAATCAGACCAATGGAACATAAAAATAAATAAATAAGTGCTCAACTCATAACTCATGTAAGTTCATGTCAGTAAATAAATGTGTAAATAAAAATCCTACAGGTCCATTCTCAAAAGTGCATTATAGACAAAGAGGTTTGGAAATCCTGATGACAGTAAATCTGTTCTCAAAGGCAGATAAATCATTGTTGTTTGTCAATCAATTCAGTTGTTTGTGGCGGCGCCTTGCATGGCAGCGACCCCTCTGGTTCTACATGTGATGAACATTGTAGACAGGAGAACCTGAACCATGACTGGGGGATGAGATCAGGACTGGGAACCATCAGAACAACGTATTCAAACCAGCACAGGTAAAAATAGCTGATAATGGTGTTGGTCTTGTGTGTCGCTGTGATGCAGAGGCAGAAATTGGGCTTTAGCCTAGCTTAAACTAGCCTAGCCACAGTGTTGTTTCATGGTTTACTCAAGTAACAATGATGGACTCTGATGATCCTGGGAACTGAAGCACGTGTGAAGGCCCGTCGCTCTTTTCTAAACTGACTGAAGGGTTTTGTTTCTTGCCAGCCGTGCTGTGCAGTGGTGAGGTGGGGTTCTGTTTCCATCAGGAAACTGGACGACCACAGAGCTGCTAGCTTCTGTTAGCCACAGGCTGAGAACCACTCAGACCAGAGGTGACAGGAAACGCTTCTCTACCAGAACATTGCTGCACGTTAACATGGTGATGTCATGATGGAAATCCTCCATTTCAACACATCAGGTCAGATGTAAACACAGCTGATCATCAAAGGTGTGTGTCAGGATAAAGTGTTCAGGATTAAACCGACTGACTATGATGATCTCTGCAGCCCAAATCACAAACGTCCTACAACAACCACAATGCTTTGCAGTTACTACTTCATGCTAAATGGAGCTCTGTGATTGGATTAAAGATTGACGTCACACACTGGGTGTGTTAAAATGAAAACACTGGCACCAGTTATGTATATTACTGTGATTACTGCATTTTTGTTGTTTATTAGTTTCACTTTAAAAACGTGACAGACGTCCTCATCTGTCACAGCTGTGATGTTCAATGATTTCTGCTTCATTAAATGTTCATTCAAAGTTTCGTCCTGGAGAAACAGTTTTAAGTCTGATAGCAGAGAAGCACATGAAGATTTTACTGGGAATGACAGATCAAGTTCAGACGGTGAACGTTCTCTGATTATTTTAGTTTCAAAACATTCTGCATTATTCAGTGTTTTACTGTGTAGAAACAGAGTGGACAGAACTCATTCCAGAACTTCTGGAATAATAAGAAAGAAAGAAAGAAAGAAAGAAAGAAAGAAAGAAAGAAAGAAAGACTCTCTTACCTCTGCTCCGTCTGATTGGCTGTTGTTGACCATGATTACTATTAATGTCACTGGATGTGATGTAATCTGTGACCTCATCTTCTTGTGCTTCTTCTTGATTGGCTGAAATCAACAAAATTTATTAGTAATAAAGTTCAGGATGAATAAATTATGATACTCTGGAAAATAAAGTGTAAATGTCACCTTCATGTTTCCTGTGGACACATCGTCTCACCAGTAGAACCAGTAACACCAGCAGAACCACAACACAGACTGGTGGTACCACGAAGAGAAAAACAGGAGGATCAGATGGAGGAGTGGAGGTGGTGGAGCCAGGTGTGGTGGAGGTTGTCCCTGAAACGAGTCATAATAACGGTGTAAACATCAGTGAGTTAGTGAACGTTGATCAGACTCAGACAGGTGAGGGTGTCACCTGTGACAGAGATCCAGCTGGATGGAGACTCTCCATGACCGCTCATGTTACACTTGTATTGACCTTCATCAGACCTGGAGACATGGTGGATGGTCATGTGACCTGCAGGCTCAGTCCTGATGAAGGATCCATCTTTGTAGAAGTCAGCTGGTAGGTTGGAGGTAGCGGTCTCTGTTCTGCAGGTCAGAGTGACGTCATCTCCCTCCATCACAGGGAGGACAGGACTCTGCAGGATCACTGATCCACCTCAACACAGAGACAGACTACAGCATTTCATCCACTTACACACACACTCATCAGCACTAAGTCCACAGTCTCATCTTACCACTGACAGTCAGGTTGATCATGCTGCTGATGGAGGAACCATCTGAGGACTCACACCAGTAAGATCCAGAATCCACTGGGAAGGCAAACTCGATGGTACAAGAGGAACCATTTGATCTTCCCCACGTACTGTTACACTGAGACACTTCTCCTTTAGTTGGGTTCCTCCTCACAGTCCATCCATCAGGTCTGTCCTCGTCCTCACAGCTCAGAGACACAGACTCTGTTTTAAAGATCTGAGAGCTGCTGGGACTGACAGTCAGACGAACTGTGAGGGTTAAAAAGAAAAACTGCTGATCCTTCTTGTGTCAAATACAAATAAAAACATGATTATTTCCAACCATCCACAAACATGGAGACTGAAATCATCAGTCTGAATCACAGTTTACTCACCTTGGTTTGTTGTGCAGCTCAGCAGTGAGATCAGAACTAAAGAGAAATAACATTCAGATAAAATGTTGATTATTGTCTACAGTTTAATATTGGATCATAAAAAGACAAAATCCACTGACCAGCATCACTGCATCAAAACATTGACCTGATTCAGAATCAATAGATCTCAACAAGAACATGTGACTCATTCCCATTCGTCGTCCTGGTTGGATGACGCCCTGGGTGGACTGGTCCCCCTCCCCCCTCAGAGACACATTTTTTAAACTTTTTTTTTTTCTCTTTTAAATGTCCAAATGTTCAATTTTCTCAACAATTAATGAGATTTTTCTTGCAATGTTTTCCTGGCAAGTTTATTACTTTTTTAAACTTTTGCCCTGTTTCCCCTTTTTTCTCATATTTCCATGATTTTCTTGTACATTTGCACCTGTCCTCTCACTGATAGGTGCATCTCAATAAATTAGAATATCATCAAAAAGATGATTTATTTCACTAATTCAATTCAAAAAATAAAACTATATTATATGGAATCATTACACACATTTATTTCTTTTAATTTTGATGGTTATGACTTACAGCTAATGAAAACCCCAAATTCACCCACCCCCCCGAAAAATAGAGAAATTTTAGAGCACTTCATGCTCCCCTCTGCTGACCAGCTTTATGGAGATGCTGGTTTCATTTTCCAGCAGGACTTGGCTCCTGCCCACACTGCCCAAAGAGCCAGAACCTGCTTTAATGACCGTGGCATCACTGTGCTGGACTGGCCAGTAAACCCTCCTGACCTGAACCCCACAGAGAACCTCTGGAGGATTGTCCAGAGGACGATGAGAGACACCAGACCCAACAATGCAGACAAGCTGAAGGCTGCTATCAAAGCAAGCTGGGCCTCCAGAACCCCTCAGCAGAACCACAGGCTGATCACCTCCATGACACGCCACACTGATGCAGCCATTCATGCAGAAGGAGCCCCGACCAAGTACTGTGTGGTACATGGACAGAGTTTTCAGTCGGCCAATATTTCTATTAAAAATACATTTTTTTAACATTAATTATATGTAAACTTCTAATTTTTTGAGAAACTAGATTTGGGGGTTTCATGAGCTATAAGCCATAACCATCAACATTAAAAGAAACAAACACTTGAAATCTATCACTCTGTGGATAATGAATCTATATAATATATGAATTTCATTTTTTTCAATGAATTAGTGAAATAAATCAAGTTTTCTGAGCTGCACCTGTACTCTGCTGTCCTGTAGAAACCATCCTTCAGTCTCTGTGCAGATGGAGGCGCAGTATGGGGGGGGGGGGGGGATGTGGCCACATTTTACTGACGAGGCAAATGGCCTTTTTATAATAATTTTTTCAGTGATTTATTCATTTGAATGAAGTTTTAATTATTTATTGAAAGAAAAGCTTTTTCAGATTTTGGTAAAAACGTTTTTATTTTGAAGAGATAATCATTTTTCAGTGGAAGCTTCCCATTTTTATTTTTTTGTCATTGACCTTTCCATAATTAATGATGAAGACCATGGTCTCTGTGGCTGTTGATCATTTGTAAAAATCTGTGGGGTATTAAATATGTCCATGAGTGGATAGTTATTAAAGTAAACTAGATAACAATACAGTAACATATAAAGTTGACGTATATTTTGAACAAATCTCATTCCATGTGTCTTTTTTTCATTAATTTGTGCCCCTGCCTCTCAAATGATCTTTGCACAGCCCTGAAATTAATTCATGTGGACAGTAAACTGAAGCTGATTCGACACATTAGAGAAAAATTATGTTCCATAACATCAGCTGTGAGAACCAAATGTTGCTGTTTTAGGGTACAATGTTTTAAAATTCAAACCACTGCATAACTGAAGAAAAAAAAAACACTTTTAACTTTTTTTCTTCCTTTGCTGCTCTTTGAATGTCCGCCATACTGGAGTTTGATCTGCTGGACTCTGCCAGCCACAGCCAGAGGGCGCTGGCATCCCACCTGTAGAGGGCGCCCATTTGCCACAAATACACTCAGCACACATAACAATAATAATAATGCATCAGATTTATACAGCACTTTTCATAGACACTCAAAGATGCTTTACATTGGATACATTAATCATTCACTCCACAGACAATGGCAGTGGGAAGCTACTACTGTAGCCACAGCTGCCCTGAGGCAGACTGACGGAAACATGGCTGCCAATCCACGCCAACGGCCTCTCCGATCACTACCAAACATTTATGCAAATTCATAACCAGTGTCATGGACACTGGAGGAAAAGTACCCACTTTTCCTCCACAGGGACACAACAGCAGGATGTCTGGGGACAGCAGGATTCGAACCGCCAACCCTCCAGTTATTGGACAACCCGCTCTACCTCCTGAGCCACTGCCGCCCAATCATGTATCTTTTATTATTATTTTTATTTCATTTACTTCAGTGTGCAGTAGCCTGGTGGAGCACCCACAGTTTTGTTGTACTGTACAACTGTACAATGACAATAAAGCCTCTTCTATTCTATTCTATTCTATTCTATTCTGTTCTATTCTATTCTTATCCCCAGTGAAATGAGTCCTGTTCCCACATGGGCTTCGAGTATAGAGACGACTGCTGTTGTAAATAGGTCCAATATAAGTAAAAAAAAATGCAGTTGAAAGTGAAGGATGATTTGCCAAAAGAAGACATATTTAGGAATTTTCAGTTTTGCAATTTTACATTGAGAAACATTATACTGATATTGTTCCATAATTTGTGAACAGATTTTTGCAGATTGCTGAACCTCTGCATTGTTACTTCCTGGACAAACTGCTTCTCTAAGGTGTTCTTTTGATACTCAGTCATATTAACACAATATGTAAGATGTACAGTAGGGCTGTTCAATTACAAAATCAGCTGGGCCACAATTTGAAATCAAGACATGTAACTGGGCCACACATGTTCAGCCATCTGCTGAATATGACAAATTTCAAACCAACACAGATCAATATGAGGAAAAATATGCACTTTTTATCCATTGTCTTGGTTTTAAATGTGCACTTGGCACATGACAAAGGCACATCAAATGTGCATAAAAACACAATAACAGTGCTGGGATTGAGCAGAACTTGAAGTAGCAGAAATTTTTTTCCTCTCGAACAATTAAAAAAACAGAATGAAAAAATAAAATTCTGTAAATAACCACTTTGGTCACATCTTATCAGGCATATCTCAAAGTGCATAAAAACTCAATGTGCACTGTTAGTAGCATTAACATTTGTTTCCCTTTTGAAATAAAATACACTACATCCTGGTCATAACTGACCTTGGCACATCACAAAGTGCATTTAGCTGAATAAAAAATGAACTGTCAAACACTTCAGTGCTCAAACCCCACAAGAACACATTGATAACATTAACAAACATTGCACATCCACTATTGTGGTTTGTTTTGTTTTAAATCACCACATGTCTGCATAGGAACCTCTTTTTATAACTACACAGTCCATTACACACATATCTGTAAACCAAAAATTTCTAGTAGAGTTAAAGATGCAGAAAGCCCCCACTTAAAAACTTGAGTAATGACTTCAGTCTTGAAGGTTTGAGGTTTTTCTTCAAAATTTATAATAATTTTCTGATAGTTTTCTACCTTTTTTCTGTAAATTTATCTAAATTTGAAACCATTTTGAAACCATTTTTGGGGTGCAGTGGTTAGCACTGCGGCAGCACAGTTTACCCTTGGCTGGGCGATTGTGGGGATCATGGGATCGTGGTTTCGATCCCAGCCCCCGACCAACAGTGATCTGTGTGGAGTTTGCATGTTCTCCCCGTGTATGCGTGGGTTTACCCTGGGATTTCTCCGGTTTCCTCCCACATGCCAAAAACATGCAGGTTAGGTTAATTGGAGACTCTAAAGTGGCCCTAGGTGTGAATGTGTGTGTGAATGGTTAAGGGATAGCGCCGTATCATGGCTGCTTCATCCATCCAGGTGGTGGATGACCCTCAATTTCCCCTCTGGGGATCAATAAAGTATACTAAATCTAAAAAAAAAAAAAATAAAAAAAAATAAAAAATTTGTAATTTCCTCTTGTAAAATGGACTTTTCTTGTACATTTGAGATTTTATTGTAAATTTGTGGATTACTTTATGGCTAATTTTTATCTATTTTTTAAATAAAATTACTGTTTTTTTGTTTTAGAAATCTGAAACAGATTGTGGTAAAATTTTGACTTTTTTTCCTTATACATTTTTTTCCTTATACATTTTATACTTTTGCAGAACAATAATTTAACTCTCATTTATAAGAAAAAAAATATCAATAAATTTATATTTAAAGAAAAAACTTAACTTAAATGACCAAAGATGCAGTTATTTTTGTTATAATAGTTCTATTTTAATACAGAATTTTTTTTAATTTTTTTTTTTTTTTTTTAGAAATCTCCTCACCACCCAGACAGCAGGAAAAACCTCCCTTATTTTGAAATCCAAATGTTGGCGTATTTAGTTTGTCTGAAGGCCGCTGACGGATTAAAGTCACTGACTTCCCAAATGTCGGTCATCTTAACTTGCCAGGTACATAATAATGAACATAAATTATTAGTTAATATTGTAGTGGCTGGTGAAGTCAATCCTCAGTGATTTATCAGTCACTCTGATCTTTCCCTGCAAATGGAGCCTAACCACGCCTGTTCACTAAGCTACTCCTCATTATTGCTCCCGTTACCAGAGGGATAAAACCACCATAAATGCCTCCACTGTTACAAACCTCTTCTGATTTTTTTCTGAGTTAAAGTACTTTAATAAGCTCATGTTCTCGGACAGTGACACTAGCGAGACACTCTGCCTGCCGACTGCAACGATTACGCGGGCAGGGCACCTCTGAACTCCGCACAGATGATGGTCATGCACGTTGTTCGTGTGCGCACTTGCGGACTATAATTCCCTCATATTTTTTCTTAAATTTATATTTATTAGCGTGGCCTGGGCCACTCGGAGGTTGGTTCTGAGCCGCATGTGGCCCGCAGGCCGGAAATTGAATAGGCCTGATGTACAGTATATGTAACATAATGTGTACTCACAGAGCAGCAGCAGATCCTCCTCCATCGTCCTGCTCTCACTGGCTTCAGACTGACTCTGTTCAGGTCTTTGTAGATGGTGCAGCTGAATAAAACCCGCCCTCTTCCTCTGTGTGTTTCTCATCTGCTCCAGACTGCTGTGATGATTTCATGGTCGTCTACAGGTATTAAAACTGGAACTATCACCAGAGTTAGACAGACAGATAACAACCACAAAACAACTATATATCTGACACAACATCAGTGGCATCTTCTCCCAGAAGCCAATAGAAGCCAGACTTCCTCTGTTCTTCAGCCTCTTCCTGTCAGAGTCATGAAACATATACAGTGACGTGCACAGAAATTTTAGGAGGCAGGGGTACTCTGGGACCCCCTGATGCATCAGTCTGGTAACAAGAAGAAAATAGCTTCCCATTTCCCAGCAGCCCTTGCAGTTGATGGGCCATGTTCAATGGTGAAAAATGAAGCAGATCTCCTTAGTGAGACTGCAGGTCTTCCTGGTGGTGCAGTGGGATCCATGTGGACGCTGTGATATTGGAGCTGTTTGAGTTTCAGCTGTCATGCACCTTTTTTAGCTTTCCTCCACCATGAGTATAGGTGCTATGGCAGCAATATGGCACCCCTACGTGGTCACATGTGGTACTGCACTCCTACTGAGCGTGAAACCTGGGCCCGTAAGCACAAAGTGTCTTAATGTTCAGACTTACTCCTTGTGACGTATTTCTTAGAAAATTCTCAGTGTTGTAAGATTTTCCTTTTAAATTTAGAACAAACTCCTCGTAAAAACAGACGCTATGAAAGCATCTGAGCCCTTCAAAGTGCTGCTAAACCAAAAACATGTTAGGAGGACTTTTAAGGGGCTGAGGAGTTTCTGAAGAGGAAGAGAACATGGAGAAAAGACGGAGACAAAGGAGAAATGTTCTGACAATGATGACTGATGACGAGTTCATTTCACATTATAGGGTGGATTGTGTTGGCATCATGTGTAGCACTTTATAATCCAGCCCACAGTTACAGAGGTCTTTGTGTACTCTTCATGCACTTTCAGTGACAGGACACCAAAGTTCCCTGCAGTTATTGGAAAAAACAGGGCTTGTTACCCCAATATTTCACCGTTTTTACCGATTTACACCAGTACTTTCACTGAAAGTCCACAGAAAGTCCTGTAATTTCAGGCTGTATTATAAACTGTATCATGTTTTCCAGGGGGACAGTACCCCATCATCCTGGAAAAAGAGACAATTGTCCCTCCAATATCAGCATAAACCTTTCTAGATCATTTTAGTATAGTTTATTAATCCCCAGAGGGGAATTACCGGGCGTCCTCCTGGATGGATGAGGCAGCCAAGATTCAGCGCCAATCCTTCACCATTCACACCTAGGGCCACTTTAGAGTCTCCAGTTAAGCTGAGCTGCAGGTTTTTGTCCTGTGGAGGGAAAAGCGGAGTAAACCCCCGCAGACACGGGGAGAACATGCACACTCCACACAGAAGGGTCACTGATGGACAGCAGGTGGGTTTGATCCCGTGACCTCCTTACTGTGCTGCTGCAGTGCAAACCATTGCTCTACCCACCCGCCCCATCACACAACTGAATAATACAGAACTGAAGAAAACTGCTGCAGCTTTTCTCTCTTTTTACTTTTGCCTCATAAATGAGGCAAAAGTAAACATACTTCCAGCTCTGAGAGAGAGTAGACGCTTTTCTAATCCTCTCTTTTCCTTTCTGATCCCAGCTTGCAATGTTGCGTTTTTGTCTGTGTTTAGTCGCTCTTCTACTGAATCTTAATCTAAATGGAAATTATGGATCTGGAAAGCGGCTTAACTGTGATTGTCACCACTTCAAAAGAAGATCGGGTCAGGAGGACCCCAACGAGGAAACTCATGGACATTGGAATTCATGCGTCTGTGGAGATTTGGCAGGAAACATTATTTGTTATGATCTCAGGACTTTTATTTTTGGCTGTGAAGTTTCCTGATGTATCAGAAATTGAAGGAAGGTGAGAGAGCTGATCAAAGCAGACCCGACAAGCTCCTTCATCAAATTCGACCAGCTGGGGAGGGCATGAGTAGCGGCAAACGGTGAACTGAATGACAGTGATTCAGCGGAGGAATACTTCTGGAGCCCTGTGCTCTCCATGGAATGGAATGCCTGTTTAAGCCTGTAAATTAATATTAAAATTATGAAGCACAAGCGCATGAGAGAGGAAAATTCTATTCTCCGTGGGCTCTGAGCTGTGTAGATTTGACCTTGTTTTGATGCCCTGTTTACATTCCTCCTCGATGAGATAAGCAGAAGTGGCAGCTGCTAACCCAAACAATCGACAGCTGCTGTTGTTTCAGCGGATGAACTTCTCATGGACAGTCCATGTGCCTTTATCTGCAAGCAAAGAGATAGACTCCGGACTTGTTTGTAAGTCACATGATTATAACATCTATCCACTGCCTGGAGGTGCCCTCTGCTGTTCACTAGCAACTGTCACACCTACACTACACAAATGCATACAACATTACACGAACTGACACATATATACTGACTCATATGTGGTACACCCAAATAGGGCACCACATTTGGAAATAATACAGAGAGACTGTCATTTTATTTTTATTTTAAGAGTATCTAAATATATTTTGAGATTGTGGACGATCAATAATATTAACATTTGATATGTAGCCCTGTATAAATATTTAAGAGTAAGCAGCGGAACCTTAGGCACTGCAGTCGTTCCACCCCAGGTAAACAAATAGGGTGCACTTCCGGCCCCCCCTTTAGTACTATCTGGAGAAAGACACGAGTGGTCCTGTGTTCTGTCTTTCAAAGACTCTTTTTGTATTTTACAGGTCAGTATTTGGTTAAAAATGCCATAAATAAGAGCCTTAAGCTCCGTGTTATTTCTGTGTGTCGCGACGAGTAATACTGTGATGTTGGTGTGGCGTTTTGATAAGTTTTATACAAGTTCAGGCTGCAGTTGGCGCCGGAGATCAAAGGCGAGCCGCATCGCGGTAGCGGTTTCGCGCCAGTCAAATTTAGCTTTGGGAAAGACGGTTAGCTCACATAAAATGTTTTACTCAATACAAGTATATTGTGCTCCGTGTGAATGTAAAAGTCTCCTGATGCTAATTAATAGTCAGAGTGTGTCCTGTGTATATTTGCCTATTGTCAAGTTTGTAAAATAAGTTGTTAAGTCCAGGTCAGCTAATCTAAGTGCAATGTCTAAACTAGCCTAAGGTCATAGTTAAGTCCTATGTTTTGTCCTAATTAATGGGAGTCAGTCTAGTAATTGAAGGTCCTGTATAAGTAAATTGTGATTTGTGAAGTATGTAAATTTGAGATGTCAGATGTAGTGTAGTTTATGCACTGTGTGACTGAGGGAAAAAGAACATTATTTACAGTATGTAAAAGAAGATGACATATAAAGCACAAAATGTGATGCTGCCTGTAAATGAAAATGAAAATGAAATAAGAGTACTATCTGGAGAAAGACACGAGTGGTCCTGTGTTCTGTCTTTCAAAGACTCTTTTTGTATTTTACAGACCCAAGAGCAGACGCGAAGGATCACGTCTTTTCACGCTTTAAAACTATTTCTTTTTGTTATTGTGGTCACCTTCCCGGGACCCGTAACAAACTGTGGGGGCTCGTCCGGGATCTCTCCTCTACAGTCATCGAGGGAAGATCCAGTGATACCAGAACTACGAGACAACGGTTGCCAAGCTGCTACATCAGACACGTCAGTCAGTGGGTGTCCAAGGAGGAAGATCAAAGAGAAAGAAAGGATCTTCAACCAAAAGTGGAACTGCACTGCTGTCAAGAAGGTAAAACGCAGCCTAGTCACTGTACAAATAATACAACACTCGAACTACAGATAGCTAAAGTACCATGTCGACAGCACGAAAAGAACTGATATGGAGCATCAGAGGACGCTTGTTTGCCCTCTCAAGTAAGGATCTTTTCGAGCTAACAAAGAGCCTAGCAGCTGGAGACAAAGACACACAGTTCAGTGAAGACGATAATGAGAGCTGTATGGACTATGTCAATGCATATCTACGGTCCCCAACTCTGCTGAAACTTGAAGATGAGGGAATGAGTCAGTTGCTGATGTTGGATGACCTGCTCACTAAAGTGATACAAACGAGTGGCCCCACCACGCATTCAGCTGATCAGGCTGCAATACCAACCAAGTCAAGTCCTCATCCATCCAAGATGTTGCCAGATCCACCATCACCATCTGCTGTTCCACCAGGCACCCAAGTTAGTGTGAACGCAAACGCAGAGTCTGTAGAGGAACTGAGGAAAGCATATGAGACACTGGGAGAAAGACTAAGACTGTGTGAAGTTGTGACACTCCAACCACCTGTAGCACCCAGTCGTCAGAGCCACTCACAACCGCAGCCAAGGGAACAAGGAAGTCCAGAAAGGCATGTCACTCTCAAAGACCTTTCCTACCTGCCTCGGAGAGAATTCAAGGCTTTTGGAGGACAAATTGGAGACAACAGCTCTGAAATCAATTATAACAGTCTCATGAGACAGATCAATGAAGGATTAAAAGAAGGATTTTCTGAAGCAGAGGTCATGAGGGGGGTACTGAGAATTGTAAAGCCTGGCACGTTCAGGGACATGCTCATGCTCAAAGATGAACTGGTTCTTTCTGAACTTCAGGGCTTTCTCCGATCCCACCTTGGAGAAAAGGCAACAACAGAGATGTTCCAGGAGTTAATGTGCGCCCGACAAACTGAGCAGGAGTCCCCTCAGCAATTCCTATATCGCATGATTGGGCTCAAACAGAAACTCATCTTTCAGTCAAAACAAGCCACTGCAGACATCTCGTATGACCCAAGGACAATCCAGGAAGTGTTTCTGCACACAGTCTATCAAGGTCTGGGAGTGAAGTATGCAGACTTGCGGCAACGACTAAGACCTCTTACATCAAACAACAATGTAACAGATGAAGAGATTCTTAGTGAGGTCACAAAGATTATCAGTGATGAGAATGAGCACCAGCGAAGGTTAGGGCAAACCCCTCGTCAGAAGTCAGCACATAGCGCTGTGATTGCAACAAGGGACACGACAGCCAAAGACCAACAAGCCTCACAGACAATCAAACAACTCGCTGCACAAGTAGAGACTCTAACCAAGATGGTGGCAACTTTCATGGAACAGAAAGCTGTAAACTCCTCCCCTCAGCATTCTCAGCCTCCAGCTAACCAAAAGAAAACCTATCTCTGTCCGAAATGTACTGAACAAAGCTTACAGGAGTGCAGTCATTGCTTTGTATGCAGTGAGTCGGGACACAGAGCAGTCGGATGTCTGAAGCGACCCAAGAATCAGGGAAACGGGAATCGGTCTCTGTCAAGGGACAGCCAGAGATCGGTACAGAGCCAAAGTCCCAGCCAGTAAACTCTTCCTCTACCGAAGCTTCAACTCCGTGCCCCAGGCACCAGAGCAAGCAGCCGAGAAAGCAGGTCAAATGCAACAGAAGGAAAGGTCAGATTCCCTCCTGTCAGAGTGCCACCAAATACCAAGCTCCCCTTGTCGGTAAGAAAAGTCTGCTGAAATGTCTAATCGGTGGTTACCCTGCGACAGTGCTGTTTGACTCTGGCTCACAAGTGAGTATAGTTGACAGGCAATGGGTCAAAAAGCACATACCCAACACTGTGGTAAGACCACTCCAAGATCTGCTGAACGACGAGCTTGAGGTTTATGCAGTTAATGGCCAAGCAGTCCCATATGACGGATGGGTCGAGCTTACAGTCACTTTAGCGGGTCACGAAGATCCCAATCTCACTGCACAAGCGCCATTCCTAGTCAGTAAGCTGTCACTGAACCAACCACTAGTTGGAGCTAATGTGCTGGGAGCGATTATACAAGGCCAAGGGACAGATGAGGAAGCCAGTACAGTACTATATAGTCTACTGCGCAGAGCTCTTGGAATGGACGAAGACCAGGTAGTGGCCATGGTAAACTTCATTCAAGTGCCGCAAAGAACTGACTGTGATCCTGTTACACTCAGAGTCGGTAAAGACAACATGATTATCCCAGCTGGCAAAGCAGTACAAATATGTTGCAGGGTGCCCCAGAACTTTGACATCTCTGACCCTCTTGTACTTTACGAACCTGCTGAAGAGAACATTGCTTTGAGAAATTTGAGTGTGGGGGAAGGACTTTTGGAGATTAACAATTCCCAAAGACCTTTTGTAAAGGTCCCCATCTCCAACCATTCCAAACATGAAGTAATCCTGCCGAAAAGAACAGCCCTAGGCACCATCGAACATGTCGCCAAAGTCATTGAAACTGATACACTAGAGCCACCAGAAACCCAGCCCATACTGACATCAGCAACTACAGCAGAGGTACTAAGTAAGACCGCCCAAGGTGACTCTCCTGCCGAGCCTTGGTTGCCACCGGTCGATCTCAGTCATCTAAGCCCAGATCAGCAAAAGTCAGTCGAAAAGGTTCTGATGGAAGAGTGCGAGGCATTCTCTCGCGATAGCACTGATATTGGCTGTATCCCTTCTTTGCAAATGGAAATCAGACTCAAAGATGACACGCCAGTTCAGAGAGCTTACGCCTCCATCCCCAAGCCCCTGTATAGGGAAGTAAAAGAGTACATTCAGGAACTGATAGTGAAGGGATGGATCGTAAAGTCTCAGTCACCCTACGCAGCCCCAGTTATCTGTGTCAGGAAGAAGGACGGATCTTTACGTCTGTGTATTGATTACCGCCTCCTAAACAACAAAACAGTGCCCGACAGACACCCGCTTCCCCGGATCCAGGACCTCACCGACTCCCTCGGTGGTTACAGCTGGTTCTCGATCCTGGACCAGGGTAAAGCTTACCATCAAGGTTTCATCGCAGAGGGCTCAAGGTACCTGACTGCATTCACCACCCCGTGGGGTCTCTACGAATGGGTGAGAATACCCTTCGGGCTGTCCAACGCACCCGCAGCCTTTCAGCGGAGCATGGAAGAAATGCTGGACACGCTCCGTGATGAGTGCTGCATACCCTACCTTGATGATGTGCTCTGTTTTTCCAAGTCATTTAATGAACATGTCCAAGTGCTGAGGAAAGTTCTCCAAGCTTTGCAACGCCACGGGGCGAAGCTGAAGCCTGAGAAGTGTGAGTTGTTCCGCAGAGAGGTTCGGTATGTCGGTCGCCTGGTGTCAGAAGATGGAGTGAGGGTGGACCCCAAGGACATCGAAGCTGTGCAGGCACTCAAACACAGAAGGCCACAAATAGTTGGAGAAGTCAGACAACTTTTGGGGTTCCTGAGCTATTATCGGACGTATGTGCAGGACTTCTCGCGCATTGCCAAACCCCTGTACGACTTGCTCCAGGTAAAGTCTGACACACTGCCGTCCAAGCCATCCAAGGGCAGAGCAAAGTACCCACAGCAGTCTTCCCGAGCTCCAGTGAAATGGGACAAGGAACACCAAGAGACCCTTGAGCGCTTGATTGACATGTTGACCCAGCCACCTGTGTTAGCGTATCCTGACTTCACCCAGCCCTTCGTACTCCACACGGACGCGTCCCAGAAAGGCCTTGGCGCGGTCCTGTATCAAAACCAAGACAATAAGATGAGAGTGATTGGGTACGGGTCACGCACACTAACACCTGCCGAGCAAAACTACCACTTGCACAGTGGAAAACTAGAGTTTCTCGCCCTCAAGTGGGCAGTTTGCGACAAGTTCAGAGACTATCTCTATTATGCCCCAAGTTTCACAGTTTTTACGGACAATAACCCCTTGACGTATGTCCTCAGCACTGCAAAGCTCAACGCCGTAGGGCATCGTTGGGTGGGACAGCTCGCAGATTTCCACTTTGACATAAAATATCGCCCCGGAAAAACAAACATTGACGCTGATGTATTATCCCGTTGTCCACTCAACATTGAAGCCTTCATGCAAGAGTGTACAGGAGAACTGTCAGAGGAAGCCGTTGGTGCAGTATGGGAAGGGAGCAGAAGAGCCAAGCAAGGTGATGTAGCATGGATTGCAGCCCTCAGCCTTGCTTCACCAAGTTCACCCCTCAAGGAGCCACTGCATTTCATCGGCCACGATAAACTAGTCCAAGAACAGAGAGCAGATCCAGCCATCGGGAAAGTCATGGAGATGAAAGAAAAAGATATGACACCAACTGAAGACGACAAAGCCAAGCTTGACATAAGCACAAAGAGACTGTTGAGAGAGTGGAGTCGGATGCGCATTGAAAATGGCCTTCTCTATAGGAAAACCACAGAACGCAAGCAGCTAGTTCTGCCCGCTGTCTACAGACAAGTAGCTCTCACCCATCTCCATAACAACATGGGCCATGTCGGTGTGGAGAAAGTCTTGAGCTTAGCCCGTGAGCGATTCTACTGGCCTTTCATGAAGCGAGAGATCGAGGAGTATGTCACCAGGAAGTGCCCATGCATAAAACAGAAAAAGCCAGCAACGCATGAGAGAGCACCCATGGGCAGTATAACATCCAACTTCCCACTCGAGTTAGTATGCATCGATTTCCTGCACCTAGAGTCCTGTAAAGGCGGGTTTGAATACATCTTGGTGGTAGTCGACCATTTCACCAGGTTTGCACAAGCCTACCCCACCAAGAACAAGGCCGCAAAGACAGCAGCAGACCGCCTCTTCAATGATTTCATTCCAAGATTCGGCTACCCCTCCAAGCTTCATCACGATCAGGGTCGGGAATTTGAGAACGAGTTATTCAAGTCCCTCAGAGAGCTAGCAGGTGTTGGCCACTCAAGGACTTCTCCCTACCACCCCCAAGGTAACCCGGTCGAAAGGCTGAATCGGACCTTGTTGCAGATGCTACGTACATTGAGAGAGAAAGAGAAACTAAACTGGAAGGAACACTTACCTCACACCATCCATGCTTACAACTGCACTAAGCATGAGGCCACTGGTTTTTCTCCATACTTCCTGTTGTACGGCAGACATCCTCGCCTCCCAGTAGACCTTCTCTTTGGCCTCATGACAGAAGAAGACACAGAGACAGCCCATGGATACGCTCAGAAATGGAAAGGGAAAATGACAGAGGCGTACAGGATCGCAAGTGCAAACAGTCAACAGTCAAGCTCTAAAGGAAAGACAAACTATGACAAACGATGTAGAGGTGTAGTCCTGCAAGTAGGAGACAGAGTGCTTGTGCGGAACCTGGGTGAAAGAGGTGGACCTGGCAAGCTAAGGCCCTACTGGGAACAAACAGTCTACATCGTGAGGGAGCAGGTTGGAGACAACCCCGTCTACAAAGTAAGTCCAGAGACAGGAAGTCGTCCCATCCGTACCCTGCACAGAAACTTGCTTCTCCAAGTCAACGACTTACCAGTCGACATCGTTCAAAGTCCAGTTGCCAAGTCACAAAAGAGAAACAACAGACCTACCGATATAAGACAAAACACACTGGAAAAGTCAAACAGTCCTGAGGCGAGTGATTCGGAAGAAGACGAACCCCTCTATTGGTTTTGTGTTCCTAGACACCTGCAAGAAAGTCAACGTCCAGTTGACCAAGTCCAATGTGAGTCACAAAGAAGACGGGGAACAACACAGCAAAGACAAGTACAAGTTCCTATTCAACCTGAACAAGAAAGAGACAATATTACGGAAGAAGGACAAGAAATACAAAGGGAAAGCGAACAAAACGTGGACCAACTTCAACCAGACGACGACGGGGAAGTGCTTCATATCCACCAAGATGTTCCTGCTCCTAGTCCCGGACCTGCAGCTCATCCTGAGCTGGTGCCCAGTCCAGAGCCAGACCGTCGTCCTGAGTCACCACCACGTCTGAGGCAGTCCACCAGACAGAGACGACCCAACATGGTGTTCACCTATCCGTCCCTGGGCCAGCCAGCCTTCCAGACTCGTCCGTCGGTGAACACTGTCAGTGTCCAGCAGTCAACACCATATCCTTTTATGTGCTACCCTCCTTTCTATCCTCAACCTTTTTATCTTCCTTCTTTCACCTCTAACTACTTGCCATGTCAGTATGCTATTCCTTGCTATTAAACTAATCAGATCTTGGATAATACCTGAAGATGAAAAGAAAGACGTTCCAGAGACTTTTGAATAGAGACTTTAATAGTGTTGAGATTTTGATTTGTTACTGTTAAGTGTCAGGAGCCACTTTTGTTGTTGGGGAGCGTGTGGTACACCCAAATAGGGCACCACATTTGGAAATAATACAGAGAGACTGTCATTTTATTTTTATTTTAAGAGTATCTAAATATATTTTGAGATTGTGGACGATCAATAATATTAACATTTGATATGTAGCCCTGTATAAATATTTAAGAGTAAGCAGCGGAACCTTAGGCACTGCAGTCGTTCCACCCCAGGTAAACAAATAGGGTGCACTTCCGGCCCCCCCTTTAGTACTATCTGGAGAAAGACACGAGTGGTCCTGTGTTCTGTCTTTCAAAGACTCTTTTTGTATTTTACAGGTCAGTATTTGGTTAAAAATGCCATAAATAAGAGCCTTAAGCTCCGTGTTATTTCTGTGTGTCGCGACGAGTAATACTGTGATGTTGGTGTGGCGTTTTGATAAGTT
This sequence comes from Pholidichthys leucotaenia, assembly GCA_020510985.1. Taxonomy (NCBI): domain Eukaryota; kingdom Metazoa; phylum Chordata; class Actinopteri; order Cichliformes; family Pholidichthyidae; genus Pholidichthys; species Pholidichthys leucotaenia. Next base: position 37,587,975 of record CM035836.1, on the reverse strand, counting down.
TTATACAAGTTCAGGCTGCAGTTGGCGCCGGAGATCAAAGGCGAGCCGCATCGCGGTAGCGGTTTCGCGCCAGTCAAATTTAGCTTTGGGAAAGACGGTTAGCTCACATAAAATGTTTTACTCAATACAAGTATATTGTGCTCCGTGTGAATGTAAAAGTCTCCTGATGCTAATTAATAGTCAGAGTGTGTCCTGTGTATATTTGCCTATTGTCAAGTTTGTAAAATAAGTTGTTAAGTCCAGGTCAGCTAATCTAAGTGCAATGTCTAAACTAGCCTAAGGTCATAGTTAAGTCCTATGTTTTGTCCTAATTAATGGGAGTCAGTCTAGTAATTGAAGGTCCTGTATAAGTAAATTGTGATTTGTGAAGTATGTAAATTTGAGATGTCAGATGTAGTGTAGTTTATGCACTGTGTGACTGAGGGAAAAAGAACATTATTTACAGTATGTAAAAGAAGATGACATATAAAGCACAAAATGTGATGCTGCCTGTAAATGAAAATGAAAATGAAATAAGAGTACTATCTGGAGAAAGACACGAGTGGTCCTGTGTTCTGTCTTTCAAAGACTCTTTTTGTATTTTACAGACCCAAGAGCAGACGCGAAGGATCACGTCTTTTCACGCTTTAAAACTATTTCTTTTTGTTATTGTGGTCACCTTCCCGGGACCCGTAACACATACATACACTGCCTCTCTCAACTCTTGTTTGTGTGATCTATATTGTCTGCTAATTGTGCATAGAGGTTTTTTTTTTCTGTGTAGTCAAAATTTGGCTCATTTGAGCTTTATATGAGCTTATACGAGCGTTATTCTGATTAACTATGTTTTTTTTCTCTCTCCTATTGTGTTTTCCTCCCCCTCCCTTCTCCTCTTTACCCCCACTGTATGACAGGCGCCTTGCATGGCTGCCGCGTCATTGGATGCGCCTAACGTGCGTGTCCAATGTCAAGTCAAATTCCTCGTATGTTTACTTGTAAATATACTTGGCAATAAAGCTGATTCTGATTCTGATGATCATTTTCCTCATAAATTAGCAACTTTTTGTCAAGAAATTAAGTTTTTTTTCCCTGTAAATTTTGCACTTTCTTTGACTAGTTCTAAATCTTCAATGTCCTCTGAATGCTGGTTTATTCTGTGGAATTAAATTTTAATTTCTGACTTTTTAATTTATAAATTGATATATTTAATCATATTTTAGCACCTTTATTCTTGCAAATTTGTACCTAATTTACATTTATATGTTTGCACCTCATGCTAAATTGCTGAATATCCCCCATCCCCCTTGTTAAAAAAAAAAAAAAAAAAAAAAAAAAATGATCACCTGAGTACAATTTAATGAAAAAGTAACTTGAGACTTCTGGATCACTACCAGGGTCCCCCTCCTGGGGGACAGAAGGGTGTGGGTCAACTGACAAGGAAACTTTGGTTTAATAAAAATAAAGAAAAATAGAATACCATAAACCAGCAGCTCTGCTGTAATATGCAGGTTCGACCGGGAAGGGGGGGGGCAGCAGAATTCACATGTTAGCTGACGGACCTTCTCTGACTGAACAGGTTCTGGTTCAGAGTTCTGGTTCAGCAGCACATGAGACCACATTAGACACCAGAACCACCTACACACCTACTCACATGCTCATACATGGCTTTCTGTCAAAATAAGATTGTTCCACGTAAACGTGTCAAAATATATCCCAACAACAAACCATGGGTTACTAAATCAGTTAAATCCTGCTTACAGAGGAAAGCACTTGCCTTTAAACAGGGGTCTGTTTCTGAGCTACAGGTTGCCACAAAGGGACTGAAGGCCGAAATTTTAAGAGGAAAACAGAATTATAAATCAGAGTTGGAAAGCAAGATGGCAGCAAAGAAACTTGGTTCAGCCTGGGCCAGTATGAAAACTACTGCAGGCCTTCAGAGCACAGAGCGCAGTAATTGTGTGTTTTTAGATGATTTTAGTTCAGACACAGAGCTAGCTAATGCTCTTAATTGTTTTTATGGTCGTTTTGACTCCTTTGATTTCAGCACAGAAATCCAAGATTTGAAACAGAAACTCAAAGACAATCAGCACTTTAATATTGAGGTGCAGAATGTTAAAAGGGAGTTCTGCGCTGTAAAAGTGAACAAAAGTCAGGGCCCTGATAATATATGTGGGTGCTTGGTAAAGTCCTGTGGACATGAACTGAGTCCTATATTCCTATATTTCATTACATTTTCAATAAGTCCTTACAGACACAACATGTGCCTAAGATCTGGAAAGAAGCCGTGGTTGTTCCTGTTCCAAAATCCAGCTGTCCTAAAACGGTAAACGACTTTAGACCAATTGCTTTGACTTCAATTTTAATGAAAATTTTTGAAAAACTGGTCAGATGTGAGGTCCTAAGGCAGACTGAACATGCATTGGATCCTCTGCAGTTTGCCTATAGGCCTCACAGAGGAGTGGAGGATGCCACTGTCACTATGTTTAACATGCTTTTTAAACATCTGGATTTTAATGGGACACATGCCAGGCTTTTATTTGTGGACTTTTCTTCCGCCTTTAATACAATCCAACCTCATATTTTAGTTGAAAGGCTCCTGCAACAATTTGATTTGAGCAATAATCTGGTGGGTTGGATTCTGGATTTCTTAACCAACAGGACGCAGAGAGTAAGGGTCAATGGTACATTGTCTGACCTAAAGTGCTCTTCTACTGGCTCTCCTCAGGGGTGTGTGTTGTCACCACTACTCTTCATCCTGTACACAAACATGTGTCGGAGCAGACATGACAGCAGACACATTATAAAGTTTGCTGATGACTCAGTCATTGTCAGTCTCCTCCAGGATGGTGAGAGTGGCCACGGCCCAGTAGTTGATGATTTTGTTCACTGGTGTGAGGATTCCTACTTGCAGCTGAATACAAATGCTGAATTGGTTGCTGAATTCAACCTTGGTTCCAAGGTTGTCATAGCCAGGAGCGGCACTGGGGTTAAGCTCCCAGTGCTCATAAAATGCTCCTTATGGCGTGCGTCTCGAAAAGCCTCTGACAACTAAGTCCAACTCCTAGCCTGCCCGTGTGGTTTAGTCTCTAAGCCCGGCAGAACTGCTTTTACTAATAGGAGAAGGGGCGAGGGCGGATCTCTGGCGCCTTAAAACCAGATGCTTCGGGTAGATGGTGGCTCGTCAACCTGGGAAGGTAGCCCATCTAGGGGAGGGTAAACCCTGATTTCAAACCTCCGCTGCCTTGCGGCATACCCGGTCACGGGAAAGGCTTCGGGAGTCAACCCTGAGGAAAAATCCGGAGTCGGAGCCCCTAAGGCAGTTCTGTGTTGTGCTCAACATTGTTCTGGCAGCTCCTGCAACGGCGCTGGTGCCAAACTGTAGCAGCCCTGCTGTTCCTTTGGATTCATCAGTGATGTGGAGAGGGGGGACATGCTGCATGGGCAACATCTTGTCCTCCATATCTTCCTGCTCAGGCTTGAATCCTACCAACGCCCAACGCTGGAAGGTAGAACACCGGATCACTGGAGAGGACACTCCAGCTTCGACTTTGGCGTAGACAAAACACGGGGAATGACAGTTACCGGTTATAAGCCACCGCTCAATTGGCGTAGAGTGCGGCGGTGGGTGGGAGCTGTCACTGGACAGCTACCACCCACCTCAAGCTGGGCAGCCCCCAGCCAATAAGGTGTTGTCCCGCCACAGCTTGCTTTCCTCATTGGGTGCATGGGGATGAGGAGAAGTCCGAACAGCAGGCTGAGAACCTTCGCACCAGGCAAGACAATAAAACAAAAGAGACCAACTCTAAAACTGGGAACTTGGAACGTCCGCACTATGATGACAGGACTCGCTGCTAACCTCAAGGACATCAACGACACCAGGAAGACTGCCATCATCAATAATGAGCTGAAGAGACTGGGAGTGGATATCGCCACTCTCCAGGAAACACGGTTGGCTGACGCAGGCACACTGAGAGAGAAGGACTACACGTTCTACTGGCAGGGGAAGGGCAGTGACGAACACAGGGAACACGGAGTGGGCTTCGCAGTGAAGAACACCTTGCTGAAGATGGTGGAACCGGGCAGCACTGGCTCTACACGACTCCTCACCCTCCGCCTCAACATCACTCAAGGCCCAGTCACCCTCGTCAGTGTGTATGCCCCAACACTGACAGCCACACCAGAGGCAAAAGACGAGTTCTACAAGAATCTCGCAACAACTGTCAGGATCATCCCCAACTCTGAACAACTCATTCTCCTTGGAGACTTCAATGCCAGAGTGGGTGCTGACCATGACTCCTGGCCCTCCTGTCTTGGACCTTTTGGCGTGAGCAGAATGAATGACAACGGACAGCGGCTGCTCGAGTTCTGCACATATCACGATCTGTGCATCACAAACTCGTTCTTCAAGACCAAGCCCCAACACAAGGTTTCCTGGCAACATCCGCGCTCAAAGCACTGGCACCAGCTGGACTTGATCCTGACCAGGCGCACCTCACTGAAGAACGTGCTAATCACCCGTTCGTTCCAGAGTGCAGATTGCTACACAGACCATTCATTGGTGTGTTGCAAGGTCAAGCTGCAGCTGAAGAAATTCCATCGTGCTAGACAGCCTGGAAAGGCACGGCTTGACACCAGCAAGATGGCTCAACCAGAACTTGTTGAGCAGTTTGCCTCCACCTTTGAGAAGGAACTTGGTGTACCACAAGAAGGAGAATCTGCAAAGCAGAAGTGGGAAGCGCTGCGAAACACCATCCACCGCACAGCCTTGGCTACCTTTGGGAGGAAGACCTCGAAGTCACAGGACTGGTTTGATGCCAAGTTGACCGAGATGACCCCTGTCATTGAAGCCAAGCGCTCAGCACTTGCTGAGTACAAGAAGTACCCAAACGAGAAGAATCTCCAGATTCTCAGGGCTGTGAGAAGTAAAGTTCAGCAGACTGCTCGGCGCTGTGCCAACGAGTACTGTACTCAGCTCAGCCAAGACATTCAAACCGCTGCCATAACAGGGAACATCCGTGGTATGTACAATGGCATCAAGAAAGCACTTGGTCCGGCTCAGAGCAAGACGGCCCCCCTCAAATCCTCCACTGGGGAGATGATCACAGAAAAGAACAAGCAGATGGAGAGATGGGTGGAACACTACTCCGACCTCTACTCCAGACAGAACACCATGACACCGTCACCCCTTGATGCCATCGACTGCCTGCCATCCATGGACGAACTTGACACCGAGCCAACCATTGACGAACTCAGCAAGGCCATTGATAGCTTGGCCGCTGGCAAGGCACCCGGCAACGACGGCATACCCCCTGACCTGATCAAGCACTGCAAGACCGCCCTACTGCTGCCATTGCATGACGTCCTCTGCCAGTGTTGGAAGGAAGGTGACGTACCACAGGACATGAGGGATGCCAAGATCATCACCCTCTACAAAAACAAAGGCGAGAGAAGCGACTGCAACAACTACAGGGGCAACTCCCTCCTCAGCGTTGTTGGCAAAGTCTACGCACGAGTTGTTCTCGTTCGTCTACAGAAGCTTGCCGAACGTGTCTACCCCGAGTCTCATTGTGGCTTCCGCACTGAGTGATCGACGGTAGACATGATATTCTCCATCCGTCAACTCCAGGAGAAATGCAGAGAACAGAACATGCCCCTGTACGTCGCCTTCATCGACCTCACCAAAGCGTTCGTTCTGGTCAGCAGAGAGGGCCTTTTCAAGATCCTGCCAAAGATAGGATGCCCACCAAAGTTGCAAAGCCTCATCGAATCATTTCACACCAACATGCAGGGGATAGTGCAGCACGATGGCAACATCTCAGAGCCATTCAACATACGCAGCGGAGTGAAACAGGGCTGTGTACTTGTGCCAACCCTCTTTGGGATTTTCTTTGCTATGCTCCTGAGGCATGCCTTCAGCACAGCAACAGAAGGAATCTACCTGCACACAAGATCTGACGGCAGGCTTTTCAACCTCGCCCGCCTGAAAGCCAGAACCAAAGTACGCGAGGCTCTAATCAGAGACATGCTGTTCGCAGACGACGCTGCAGTCGCAACCCACACACAGCAGGAGCTTCAGACCCTGATGGACCGCTTCTCCCAGGCATGCAAGGACTTCGGGCTTACCATCAGCCTGAAGAAGACTAACGTCTTGACAGATGCTGGTCCACCCCTGCGCACAGCAGCTTGACCTTCAGGATCATCGGTTGGATGGTGTTGAAAGCACGAGAGAAGTCAAAGAACATGATCCTCACCACATTCCTGGGCTTCTCCAGGTGGGACAGAGAACGGTGAAGGAGGAAGATGACCGCATCCTCCACCCCAATGCCATGCTGGTAGGCGAACTGGACTGGATCCATCGCTGGTCCCACCAGGGGGTGGAGGTGAGCAAGGAGCAGTCTCTCCAGGGTTTTCATCATGTGGGACGTCAGGGCCACTGGTTTGTTGCTGTTCAGATCTTTGGGGTGGGAAGTCTTTGGTACAGGTACCACACAAGATGTTTTCCACAACTGTGGTACCCTCTTCAGCTTCAGGCTCAGATTGAAGATGTACTCCACAATCCCACACAGCTGGTCTGCACAGGACTTGAGGAGCCTTGCGCTGATGCCGTCCGGTCCTGACGCCTTCCGCGCCTTGATCTTCCTCAGCTCCGTCCTCACCTGGGTCTTAGTGAGGGTCATGTTGGGGGGCTGTGTGTTGGGAGTGGGGGGGTGTTGGTGGAGTGGGGAGTGGGCAGCAGGACTTGATGTCTTCAGAGGCAGCAGTGGTTGTTGTGCAGTCAGGGGGTGAGGGTGGTTGGTCAAACCTATTGAAAAACAGATTCAGATTGTTCACCCACTCCCTGCCCCCCGTGGCTTGGGGGGAGGTATTCTGGAGCCCAGAGATGGTTTTAAGGTTTCTCCAGACCCTTCTGATGTCGCTCTGTTGCAGCTTGTCTTCCATCTTCTTCCTGAAGCTGTCCTTGCCTTCTATGATCTTTCTCCTCAGCTCCCTCTGTACAGACTTCAGCATCTCCCTGTTCCCCGACCTGAAGATCCTCTTCTTCTCTCTCAGAAGTGTTTTTTTTTTTTTTTGTAACTTAGATTTTTATTCATTTTTCATCATATATAATGCATTCAGATCACATTCTACATTTAAAAAACAAAGGGGTTAGGGTAGGGAAAAATAAAAAAAAATAAACAAAATAAAAATAAAAAATAAAAAAAAAAATTAAAAAATAAAAGGGGGGGGGACAAATGTTGGAGCATCAAGTTTTTAGTTTCCATCTCTTAATTCTTCTGGTTTTTTCAGTGTCTTTGGTTATTCTTTCAATTTCTGTCTCGTTGTTGCACTTTGTAGTGTGTCCATTTCCGCCATTTTTTCTCCCATATTCCTTCTTGCATTCTTCGTCGATATGTTAGTTTTTCCATCATACGTATGTCCTCAACAATGTCAGTCCATTGTTCTTGGTCAGGAAGAACTTCTGATCGCCATTTTTTTGTGATAGTTTTTTTACATGCAATCAACAAGATTTTAACTAGATATCTGTCCTCAGCCTGTATAACATTGTCTTTTTTAAGATCACATAAGTACATCAGGTTACAGTTCATTGGTATATTATATCCTAATATCCTCTGTATTGTCACATGCATAGATTTCCAAAATGATGATATTTTGTAGCATTTCCAAAACATATGTGAGTGGTCTGCATTTTGAGCCCCACATCCCCTCCAGCATAAAGATTGGGTATTTGTATATTTTCCTTGAATCTGTGGTGTAATGAAAAAGCGAATCAGGTTTTTCCATCCAAATTCCCTCCATGCCCTTGAATTTGTTGATGTGTGTTGTGTTTTCCATATTTCCTGCCAGCTTTCTTCTGTTATGTTTAAATTGAGCTCTTTCTCCCATTTCTCCTTTATATAGTTACTTGTATGATTGTTTGTCATAAGTTTCTGATATAGTTTTGAAATAATTCTTACTTTATTTCCTGCATATGAGCTTAAAATAAGTTGTATAATCTCGTTCACATCTGTTTGGAGGTTATGCCTAATCTTCTTCATATAGTAATCTCTCATCTGCAGATATCTGAAAAATTCCGATCTTTCTAATTTAAATTTTCTCCTGATATTTACAAAGCTCCCGAGATCTTTTTTTCCGATATTGCCCCATGCTGTGATTCCCTTGTTCACCAGATTTTTGTATCCCCTATCTTGTTTTGCCGGTTCAAACTGACTGTCAAATGCTACCCATTTCAATAGTTTTATGTCTTCCCTTATATTATATTTTTGTACTATTTTATACCACAGTTCTAAAGTAAATTTAGTGATTGGGTCTATTTGTTTGATTTGCTTATATGCATCTTTATCCCCTATTATGCTTTGTACTGGGAGTCCCTCAATTTCCTTTTCCATTTCTTTCCATTTTGCCTCATATCCCTCGTCGCACCAACATATGATATATCTTATTTGTGCTGAGTAGTAATATTCCTTTAGACTCGGTAGGCCCATGCCTCCTTTCTCTTTTGGTAATTGGAGGGTTTTATATTTCACTCTTGGTTTTTTACCTCCCCAAACAAATCTCGATATCATCCTGTCCCACTTTGAGAATTGGGCATCTGGAATCTCTGTTGGTATAGCCTGGAAGAGGTAAAGTAATCTAGGTTGTATGCTGATTTTGACTGTCTCAATTTTTGAATTCAGATCCATATTTAAGATTGACCATCTATCAATATCTTTTTTTATTTCTTGTTCCAACCTATCATAGTTTGCTTTATATATTTTGCTTAGGTCTTTAGGTATGTTCACTCCAAGGTATTTTATTTCTTTTTGCTTCCAGTTTAGTTTGATCTTATCAGTTATCTGGTTTAGAGGGTTATAGTGGAATGTCAGTACTTGTGTTTTTGTTATGTTTATCTTGTATCCTGATAATTTTCCAAAATTTTCTATCAAGTTCATCATTTCCATTATTGATTTATCTGGTTGTTCAAGGTAAACTATAATATCGTCTGCAAATAGCCCAATCTTGTGTTCCGCCCCCTTTATTGTTACACCTTTTAATTTCTTATTTTGTCTTATGGCTTGAGCCAATGGTTCTATGAACAGAGCAAACAAGGTGGGTGATAAGCAGCATCCCTGCCTAGTTGATCTTTGTATATTTACTTTGTCTGTTAAGCTACCGTTTATCTTGATTCTTGCCACAGGTTTTTGATATAGCGTCCTTATGCATTGTACTGATTTTTCGTTAAATCCAAAGCGCTCCAGTACACTATATAGGAATTTCCAGTTAACCCTGTCAAATGCTTTTTCTGCGTCTAAACTCATTATTACTGCGCTTTTCTTTTCTTTATGTATTTGGTTAATTATATGTATTGTTCTCCTGATATTGTCATGTGTTTGGCGTCCCTCTATGAATCCAGTTTGATCATCTTCTATCAATTCCGTCAAGAATGTCTTTATTCGTTTACATATAATTGTTGTGTATATTTTATAATCTACATTTAATAAAGAGATTGGTCTATAGTTTCCGCATTGTTCTTTATCTTTCCCTGGTTTTAAAATAACTGAAATGATTGCTTCGTTCCATGTTGGAGGTATTTTGTTGTTGTTCAGCGTCCAATTAAATGACTTTAGGAGTTGTGGCATGAGTTCTTCTATAAACAGTTTATAAAACTCAGATGGGTATCCATCACTACCTGGTGATTTACAGTTTTTAAGTGACTTAATCACATCTCTGATCTCTTGTGTTGTTATTTCTGCTGTTAGTTTTTCATTTTGTTGATTTCCTATTGATGGCAAGTCCAATGTGTCTAGAAATTTTTTGATATCTTTAGTATTTGTTTCTTCAGGTTGCGAGTATAGTTCTTGGTAGAAATTATGGAAAATTTCTTCGATGTTTTCTGGGTTAACTGTGGTTTTATTTGTGGTGGGGTCTTTAATCTTGTATACATTATTCATTGTTTGTTGTTTTCTTAACCGTTTTGCCAGCAGTTTTGTGGCTTTTGGCCCCGTTTCATAATATTTTTGCTTTAGATATCTATTTTTCCTTTCAATTTCATCCATTTGTGTTTCTTTTATCTTTGTTTTTTCTTCTTTAATTTCTTGATATATTTTTGGATCATTTGTGCTTTGATGTTTACGTTCTAATTCCCTTAGTCTCTCACATCTTTGTTCATACGCTTCCAGCTTAGTCTTATTTGCTTTTCCTGTTTCAACAATTAATTTACCCCTTAACACGGCTTTTAGTGCGTCCCATAGTATTGTTGGGTCCACTTCTTCATTGTCATTCTCTTGGATATATTCGTTTATGTTTATTTTTATTCTTTCTTTCATTTTCTCATCATTTAACAGTCCTATGTTAAGTTTCCATGTTGTTTGTCGTTTTCTATTGTTTAAATATATTTCCATGTATATAGGATTATGATCTGATATTTCTGCCCCTCCAATCCAACAATTTCTCACCCTGTGTCTGTCACCTTCATTCATAAGGAAGTAATCTATTCTAGAGTGTACTTTATGGGCTGCTGAATAATGTGTATAGTCTTTTTCGAGTGGGTGTAGGTCCCTCCATATGTCTACCATACCCATTTCTGCCAGTGAGGTTCTTATGAACTTTGTTACATGTTTTTTTGTCTTCTTAACACTTGTTGTGTCAACTTCATGATCCATGACAGCATTTAAGTCTCCTCCACAAATTAGGACTCCTTCACTGTGTGTTGCTATGAGATCAAACAGATGTTGAAAAAAACCCTTGTCACTTTCTGGTGGGGCATAGATGTTCACTAATGTGATCTGCATACCATCTATTCTTCCCTTTATTATTACATACCTGCCTTCTTTATCCTGGATTTCCTGTTCACTTTCAAATTGTATTTTGTTTGAGATTAGTATCATAACCCCCCTTTTTGCTCCTCCCTTAAATGAACTGTAGTAGGAGTTCTTATAGCCAAATCTCTTTAGTTTCACATGTTCTGCCTTGCTCAAATGTGTCTCTTGCATAAATATAATTTCAGCTTTTTCCTTCTTGAATTTTCTTATTATTCTTTCCCTTTTAACAGGTGAGTTCAGACCATTCACGTTTAGTGTCATTATCTTAAGATTTTTACCCATATTCATGTTTTTCCATTTTTTTAACTTGTGCTCCTAGCCCCTTTAACAACAAAAATAACACATATTTATATAAAAACACATTAAAAAAACTCGACTTCCGTACTTTGGGCCTTTCTTCTGCCCACTGGTCCCTGTTGGTGGGTGGGGGGTTTGTCTTCACAGAGTGAAGGGCCCTCCCTAGACTTTTAATTACTATCAAAGTAATAGTCATAAGTCTAGAAATGTCCAACAAATATCACTTAAACCTCTCCTAGCCGTCTGTTTCTCTTTTACCTTGTCTTCTTGGCCTTCATTTCTTCTGTGCCTTTCTTAATCTTTGTTATGATCTAGGCTTTCAGTTGAAAGCCTTGTAGCTTGTCCTGGGCCCGCTGCTCTACGTCTCTCCCCCTTCTTCCGCCGTTCGCTCGTCTCCACTCCGTCTGTCGTGGTGCGTTCAGGGCCGCCGCTGCTCCAGCCGTCTCCTTCGGCACGCTCACCTCAAGGCCCCGCTCCATCATATCCCGCGCTGCCTCTTCGGCCGTGTTGTAGGTTCTTGTGCCTTCCTCCCAATGAATCCTCATTTTCGTTAGCGGCGTTTGGAATCTAATTTTTTTCTCTTTCAGCGTTTTTTTTAATATTGGCATATTTCTTCCGCTGCTGCACGATTTCTGTCGGGTAGTCATGGTCAAAAAATACCTGTTTGTCGCCGATTCGTATCTTTTTTTTCCATGCTTGCGTCAGGATTCTTTCCTTTATGTCATATTTCACAAAGTTTACCACAACTGACCTGGGTGGAGAGTTTGTTTTCGGGTTCTGTGCCGGTGTTCTGTGCGCCCGTTGAATCTGCAGATCCGTTTCTCCGGGTATTTCCAGTTCTTTTTTTAAGAACTGATCCATGAATTTTGTCATCGAGTTGCCTTCAATGCCCTCCGGAATTCCAAAGATGCGCATATTGCTTCGTCTGGATCTGCTCTCCAAGTCGTTTATTTTCTCCTGCATCCTCTGCGTTTGCGTCGTCAGGGTTTGTAGTTGTTCGTTTGCCTCGCTTTTCCAATCTTCTAGTTCCGAAATTCGGGTCTGCGCTTCTGTCATACACGCCCGCTGGGAGCGCAGCTCCTCCATGTTTTCCGTTAATTTACGCTCCATTTCTCTTCGGAGGTCCATGATTTCCTCCTTAATTTCTTTTTTCAGTTCCTCCTTAAGAGCCGCTAAATCCTGTTGTAGCTGTCGCTTGAATTCTCTCAACTCTTCACCCAAACTGGCGATGCCAGCGTTCATGTTGTCGAGTCTGGCGTCCTCCATTTTCACTGCTGTGGACATCTCGTTTTTTTGGGCTTTGCGTACAGCGGTTTTTCCTGCGTTGTTGGAGAGGAATTCTTCAATTTTACCCTGTTTTTGTCCTTGTGCCCGGTTCCTTCGTGTTTTCATCCCTTAGTTTATTGATTCGTTTATGTCGAGTTGGCCATTTACCGATGATTTTTAATCCGGCTAGGGAGAGCTCTTTGTTTAAGTGTTATGTCTCTCCGCCATCTTCCCGGAAGTGCTCTCAGAAGTGTTTTTATCTCAGGGTTGATCCAGGGTTTGTTGTTTGAGCAACACCATATGGTCTTGGTGGGAACGGTGTTGTCCACACAGAAGCTGATGTAGTCTGTGATGGTGTGAATGAGGCCATTGATGTCCTCACCATGTGGATCGCAGAGCTGCTCCCAGGCGGTGGTTTTAAAACAGCCCTTTAGAGCGTCCATTGCCTCCTCAGACCATAACTTCACTGTGCGCATGGCCAGAGGTTGTCTGTGCACTAGGGGTTTGTACACCGACCGGAGATGAACCAAGTTGTGGTCCGATCTCCCGAGTGGGGGGAGTTGTGATGAGGTGTACGCCTCCTTAGTGTTTGCATAGAATAAGTCCAGTGTTTTATTGTCTCTAGTGTGGCATGTGACATACTGGGTAAACGTGGGTAAAATGGGAGACAGTGAAACATGGTTGAAATCGCCTGAGATGAGGAGAAGAGCATCTGGGTGTTCTGTCTGCAGCCTGCCAATTACTGAGTGGATGACGTCAAGCGCTGTCCCAGCATTCGCCGTCGGATTTGCATAAATAACAATGCAGATCACGTGTGAGTATTCCCTCGGGAGATATGTAGGCCGCATGCTAACAGCTAGCAACTCAATGTCTTTGCTGCAGTGTTGTTGTTTAACAGTGACATGTCCCGGTCTGCACCAGGTGTTATTAACATACATTATCACTCCACCGCCCCTTGCTTTGCCACTGTCTGGAGTTCAGTCTGCCCGTATCGCGTGGAAACCCTCCAGTTCAATGTTAGCATCTGCTGCTAGTCCTGTTAGCCAAGTCTCTGTGAATAGAAACAGGCTACACTCCCGGTATATGCTATCGTAGCGGGAGATAGCCGCTACCTCATCTACCTTTCCCATTAGCACTCATTCAGGGTTGTGTCTGTGCTCATTACACACACAATGCTATAGCCCACTCAAACGTCATACCACTATTTCCAATAGCACTTTATTTGGCCTTTTACACTCAGCCAGTACATTAAATCAAATCAAATCAACCTTTATTGTCATATTGCTGCACATACAACTGTAGTGCAGGCAAGATGAAATTGCGTTTCTCTCAGCATCCATATAAGTAAAAGAACCATTAAACCAGGTTTTGATACTTTTGACAGTGTGGGGGGTGTACCAAGTCCTGCTGGAAAAAGAAATCAGATTCTCCATAAAGCTTGTCAGCAGAGGAAAGCATGAAGTGCTCTAAAATTTCCTGGTAAATCAAATCAAATCAAATCAAATCAAATCAAACTTTATTGTCATATTGCTGTACATACAACTGTAGTGCAGGCAAGATGAAATTGCGTTTCTCTCGGCATCCATATAAGAAGAAGCATGATTAAGACACACTCCCACATAGCTCCCACCCCCCCATCCATTCACACATCCCTGAGACATACTTGGGGAAAAAGAATAACTAACTATAATATACAAAATGTCCATAGGTGCAGTAGTGTGTATGTGAGATTCCGGGTCAGCTGTTCAGCATCCTGACAGCTTGTGGGAGGAAGCTGTTGATCAGTCTGGTGGTTCTGCCTCTGATGCTCCGGAATCGTTTACCAGATGGAAGAAGTTCAAAGTGTTTATGCAGAGGGTGAGAACGGTCCTTGACAATGTTCAGTGCCCTGCTCCTACAACGGTTCTGAAAAAGTTCTTGGACAGAGGGGAGGGAGACTCCAATTACCCTCTCCGCCCCCTTGACTATCCTCTGCAGGGCTTTTTTGTCTGACATACTGCAGCTGGAGTACCATGTAGCAATGGAGTACGTCAGAACACTCTCCACCACACCTCTGTAGAAGGTCCTGAGGATGCAGATGGGGAGAGAGGCCTGTTTGAGTTTCCTCAAGAAGTGTAGTCTCTGCTGAGCTCGCTTCCTGATCTCCAAGGAATTCTTGCTCCAGGTCAGGTCCTGCGAGATCTGCACTCCGAGGAACTTGATGTTCTCTACTCTCTCCACTAAACGGCCGCCGATGCTGAGGGGGACATGCTCAGGCTGTGACCGCCGGAAGTCGATAATCATCTCCTTTGTTTTGTCCATGTTGAGCACCAGATTGTTCTCCCTGCACCAGCCCTCCAGGTCTCTCACTTCTTCCCTGTACATTGATTCCTCATCCCTCTGAATAAGTCCCACCACCGTGGTGTCATCTGCAAACTTAATAATCTGGTTCCCCTCGTGTTTGGATACACAGTCATGTGTTAGAAGTGTAAACAACAGTGGACTGAGTACACAGCCTTGAGGGGATCCGGTGTTCAGCGTGACAGGGTTGGAGATGTTGTTTCCAACCCGGACAGACTGAGGTCTCTCAGTCAGGAAATCCAGGATCCAGAGACATGTGGCGGTGTTCAGACCGAGAAGGAGTAATTTCTCTATCAGTCTCTGGGGAATAATGGTGTTGAATGCTGAACTGAAATCAATGTACAGGAGTCTGGCGTAGGTGTCTTTCTGGTCCAGGTGGGTGATGACAGAGTGTAGGGTGGTGACTATAGCATCCTCCGTGGTAGACGACTGCGCTGACTTTGGTCTTGATAAAACTCAGTGGACCAACACCAGCTGATGACATGGTTCCTCAAATCATCACTGACTGTGGAAACTTCACACTAAACCTCAAGCAACTTAGAGTTTGTGCCTCTCCACTCTTTCTCCAGACTCTGGGACTTTGATTTCCAAATGAAATACAAAATTTACTTTTATCTGAACAGATGACATCTGCTGGTGTTGGTCCACTGTGTTTTATTGAGACCAAAGTCACTGCAGTCGTCTACCAGAAAATTTAAGAGCACTTCAAGCTTCCCTCTGCTGACAAGCTTTATGGAGAAGCTGATTTCATTTTCCAGCAGGACTTGGTACCCCCCCCCCCCCCGCCCCACTCCCAAAAATATAAAAACCTGGTTTAATGACTATGGCATGACTGTTACGACCCGAGCACTGGGTTCTGTCCGCGCTCGGGCCACGCACAGCTCGCTGCCGGCCTTGACAGCTGTGGGTTGTATTCTGGCCTCACCGGACTCTTATTGTGAAGGCGCTCGGTGGGGCTTCCGCCTGTCAAGGGCGGTCAGCTGTCTGTCGTCACTGCTCGTTAGTGTTCGCCTTTATAAGGCGGGCACTGACGGCAGTTAGACTGCGGGAGCATAAGTCAACCTAAGTCAACTAATCGTCTTCATTCATCATCAGACCTTCATGTCAGGTTCGTCTTTATTCTTTTCCTGTCATAGTTTAGCTCGTAGTGGCTGGGGTTAGCCCTACGAGCCCTTATATCTCTTAGTGTGTGTTTTTGCCCTTAGCGGCTTATAGCCTTGTGTCCTGTCCTGTCTTGCAAATAAAACATCATTGCAAAACTCACCGGTGACTCTTGGCGTCTTATGGTGATCCGCGAGGATCACCGCACATGACAATCACTGTGTTTGGATGGACCACCAGCGTCTGTCTCGGCAGTTACTCTACTCAGTTATGCGAGGGCAAACGCAATCAGGGTAGACCAAGGATCAGATTTAAAGACACTGTAAAAAGAAACTTGAAGAAGTTGGACATAGGAGTTCCTGGCAGCGGAAGGCTAAGGACAGAGCTGTGTGGTTTGTTCCAGCTCACACTCCTGGTCTGTGGCAGGTCCACATGTGCATCCATCAGGGCATCAAAAAGAAGGAAATGGCAATTAATTTTTGGGTTCTGTCTCATTTTCTGTTCATTTAAATTTTATTTTATATTTTTATTTGGTTTTACATTATTGTACACCCTGCCTCTCACCCAAAGATGCTGGGATAGGCTCCAGCCCCCCGTGACCCAAAAAGGATTAAACCGAAGAAGATGGATGGATGGATTATTACAATAAATTATTGTAAAATGGATGCCTGATATTGTTTGTGCCTTATCTACTTTATATATAAAGGGTGTTGTTGATTTATTGATAGATTTACCAAGTGATGGCTTCCCTCTCCTCAATGCACAACTGGAATACTGTCAACCTTTGTATAACTTTGTAAAATTACTGAGAACTTCAGTTATACACACCTGATCAGATGTGCAGAGCATTCTCTTCTATAAGCTCATTTTTTGAAATTATTTGTCTTACATTAATACTCCAGTTGTTCTCATATGGATACTCAGTGTAAAAAATTCAGTGCATTTCAGAAAATAAGCACATCAATAATCCAATCAGACACAAAATCACAGGCCTCATATCTATAAAAAAAAGTATTCTTTAAATATTTAAATTTATATTGGATAACTGTATAATTTTAAAGTTTTGTTAGTATTTTATAAAAGTTAAATTCTCAGCAATACTACATTTTCTGACAGTTTACTAATATGTTATAAAGCAAATCAACATCAACTAAAGTTGTCTATGAAAAAAGGGTTTTTTTAAAATACAACTTCATTATACAGCACCAATTCACAGCAACAGTCAGCTCATAGAACTCTGAAGTGTTGTATAAAGACTCACAATTCCAGAAAGACCTCAACAATCAGCTGATCCCCTGTGAGGATCACTTAGCCACAGTGCAGAGGAAAAACTCCCATTTTAACAAGAGGAAGCCTCCAGCAGAAGTGGTTTTGGCATCTGATCAGGACGCCTCCTGGTCGCCTCCCACTTCAGGTGCTTGGAACACGTCCCCCGAGGATGAGACCACGGGGCAGACTATGACTCCCAGATGGCATGGAAAACCTTGGTGTCCCCTCTGAAGAGCTGTAGAAGGTGGCTGGAGAGAGGGAAGTCTGGGCTGCTCTACTTGAACTGCTGCCTCCGTGACCCGGATCCCCAGAAAAGCTGTTGAGGATGGATGGACGGATAAAATGTTGACAATATTCTCAAAAGTAGAAATAGTCTGTCTCCCAAATAGAATTTGAAAACAAAGTCAGGTGGAGGAATCTTCTCCCTGTGTGACTGTTGAGTGAAGTGGATCAGCGTGGTCCACGGAGCCGATCTGGGAGAGCAATATAGAAAAATAAGATAAGAAATTGGACACAAACTTGAAATCTTTTGTTGTCTCTTTAGTTTGTCTCACAATGGCTTCTTACAGTAAGGTACAAAATACCAATGTCCAAATTAAAAAAAAAAAAAAAAAAAACTGTCACCATCCTCCTCATACGCTTTTACGCAGCGCATCGAGGAGTGGGGAGGAAGAAGGGATTTAGGTGCAGGTTTCACCACAAATTTATTAACAAAGGAGGCAAACAGGTCCAAAATAAAGATATACAAAAATGCTATGGGGTACACTAAATGGCGAATACGACTGAGCATGCAGCGGGCAGACCACAGAGAACAGTGGCCAACAAACAGACAATTCCCACGTAGACAATACAATGACCCAGCAATGCTTGACTGGCAAAGGCCGCTTACGTATATTATCTATTAGTGTGGCACTGTGTGACGTGACTCTGCTTGGTCTGGTAATTGTTGGATGTAAGCCCATACTGTACATTGTGTTGATAAATTCTTCTGTCAAACTATGTTGTTTTGAATTCATCAGATCAATATTGAAATCCCCACAGATGAACATAACTTTATGAGTTAGTTTTGCAGACATTTTTTCCACCCAGTCCTTAAATAAGTCAATGTTTGATCCAGGTGTTCTATATCCACAGCTCACTACTATATTCTTCACATTGTCCAGACAGATTTCTATTGTAATACATTCAAATAAATCATCCACAGTTACTGACAGATTTTCAACAACCTTGTATTTCAAGCTCTTGTCAACATAAATTGCAACTCCTCCTCCTTTTTTCACTTTTCTATTTATATAATTTAATTCATAGCCATCCATGGTAAAATCCACTCCTTTCTCTTCACTGAGCCACGTTTCTGATATTGCCACTATATTGAACGGCTCTTTAAAACCACTTGCACTCTGGGCAATTTTCCTAAAAATGCCAAAAAAAAAACGTGCCCAAAGTAAATCGAAAGCTGTTATTCAACCCTTTGCAGCATCTTCATGGGGTTGGTCTCATTTAAAAGAAAACACTTTGAATTTTTTGGCAAAAAAAACATAATCTCTCTACGTGCTCCGGCCACTGAGTTACAGTCATCTAAACATACTGAACTTGAAGAAAAAAAAATTGGACACAGTGTTTTTTTGGATACAAATGCTTGTAAATAACACACAGCTGTCCGATCCGGCTGGAAAATGCAACAGAAATGTAGAACCAAGTGTTATCCAGCTGAGATCCAAATTTGGTAACAATACCACAAAAATTGAATATTTTACACAGCTTTGTTCTCAGGCTGTTCCCAGGCGTTATGGAACTTTTGGCACAATTTGGAAAAACGTCTGTAACTTTTGAATAATTCAATGTAGAATCTTCATTTTAGGCTCTAATGAAAGGTCACACTCAGGGCTGGGTCTGTGTGTGTGTGTGTGTGTGGGCGGGGGGTCGTCCCCCCCCCCGCTACCAAGGACCAAATTCGGCCCTGGCTACATGACGGAATACACTCTTTTTTTTTTTCCTTGCATGTTTTCACAGCGGCTCCCCCCCCCCCCCTCGCTACTGTGTGTGTGTGTGTGGGGGGGGACCGTGAACGGACCGTGAACGCCCCCCCCGCTCGCTACAGGAGAGGGCCATCGCTCCATCCATCCATCCATCCATCTTCTACCGCTTTTCCGGAGGTCCGGGTCGCGGAGGCAGCAGTTCAAGCAGAGAAGCCCAGACTTCCCTCTCCCCAGCCACCTGCTCCAGCTCTTCAGAGGGGATACCAAGGCGTTCCCAGACTAGCTGGGAGACATAGTCTCTCCACCGAGTCCTGGGTCTGCCCCGGGGTCTCCTCCCAGTGGGACGTGCCTGAAACACCTCAAGTGGGAGGCGTCCAGGAGGCATCCTAATCAGATGCCCATACCACCTCAACTGACTCCTTTCAATGTGGAGGAGCAGCGGTTCTACTCTGAGCCTCTCCCGGATGACTGAGCTCCTCACCCTATCTCTGAGGGTGAGTCCAGCAATCCTACGGAGAAAGCTCATTTCAGCCGCTTGTATCCGCGATCTCGTTCTTTCGGTCATTACCCAAAGCTCGTGACCATAGGTGAGAGTAGGAACGTAGATTGACTGGTAAATCGACAGCTTTGCCTTAGAACTAAGCTCCCTCTTCACCACAACAGACCGGTACAACGTCCGCATCACTGCAGATGCTGCTCCAATCCGTCTGTCGATCTCTCGCTCCATTTTCCCCTCACTCGTGAACAAGACCCCAAGATACTTAAACTCCTCCACTTGGGGCAGGAGCCTGTCCCCAACCCGGAGAGGACAATCCACCTTTTTCCGGCTGAGGACCATGGACTCGGACTTGGAGGTGCTGATTCTCATCCCAGCCGCTTCACACTCAGCGGCAAACCGTCCCAGCAAGAGCTGTAGGTCATTGCTGGATGAAGCCAACAGGACAACATCATCTGCAAACAACAGAGATGAGATCATGTGGTCACCAAGCATGACACCCTCCATTCCCTGGCTGCGCCTAGAAATCCTGTCCATAAAAATTATGAACAGGACCGGTGACAAAGGGCAGCCCTGGCGGAGTCCAACTCTCACTGGGAATGACTCCGACCGAGTGTTGGCAATGCGAACTAAACTCTCACAACGGTCGTACAGAGACCGAATAGCTCGTAACAACAAGCCCGATACCCCATACTCCCGAAGCACCCCCCACAAAAATCCACGAGGGACGCGGTCAAATGCCTTCTCCAAGTCCACAAAACACATGTAAACTGGTTGGGCAAACTCCCACGAACCCTCAAGAATTCTCGAGAGGGTAAAGAGCTGGTCCGATGTGCCACGGCCAGGACGAAAACCACATTGCTCCTCCTGAAGCCGAGGTTCGACCAACGGCCGGACTCTCCTCTCCAGTACCTTGGCATAGACCTTCCCAGGGAGGCTGAGGAGTGTGATCCCTCTAAAGTTGGAGCACACCCTCCGGTCCCCTTTTTTGAAGAGAGGAACCACCACCCCGGTTTGCCATGCCAAAGGCACTGCCCCCGACCTCCACGCAATGTTGCAGAGGCGTGTCAACCATGACAACCCAACAACATCCAGGGCCTTGAGGTACTCGGGGCGAATCTCGTCCACCCCCGGGGCCCGGCCACCAAGGAGATTTTTAACCACCTTGGCGACCTCAGCCCCTGTGATAGGCGAGTCATCCCCCTCGTCCCCAAACCCTGCTTCCTCTGTGGAAGGCGTATCAGTGGGATTGAGGAGATCCTCGAAGTATTCCTTCCACCGCCCGACGATATCCCCAGTTGAAGTCAACAGTGTCCCATCCGCACCATACACAGTGTGGACGGGGAGCTGCTTTCCCCTCCTGAGCCGCCGAACAGTTTGCCAGAATCTCTTTGAAGCCGACCGAAAGTCTTGTTCCATGGCCTCACCGAACTCCTCCCATACCCGGGTTTTTGCTTCAGCAACCACCCGAGCTGCACTCCGCTTGGCCTGCCGGTACACCTCAGCTGCTTCGGGAGTCCCACAAGCCAACCAAGCTTGATAGGACTCCTTCTTCAGCTTAATGGCCCCCCTCACCACTGGTGTCCACCACTTGGTTCGGGGGTTGCCACCACGAGATGCACCGACCACCTTGCGGCCGCAGCTCTGGGCTGCCGCTTCAACAACAGAGGTGGAGAACATGGAGGGCCATCGCTACATGATGGAATAGACTGATATGCTCCGCCCCCGCGGACCGGGGAGCGTTCGGACCGTGCCCCCCCCCCCGCTCCTCTTCTGCAGACCATGAGGGGCGTTCACGGTCCGTTCACGGTTCCCCCCCCCCACACACACACACAGTAGCGAGGGGGGGGGGGAGCCGCTGTGAAAACATGCAAGGAGAAAAAAAAAAAAAAAAAGTGTAATCCGTCATGAAGAGGGCCGAATTTGGTCCTTGGTAGCGGGGGGGGGACGACGACCCCCCGCCCACACACACACACACAGACACAGCCCTGAGTGTGACCTTTCATTAGAGCCTAAAATGAAGATTCTACATTGAATTATTCAAAAGTTACAGACGTTTTTCCAAACTGTGCCATTTGGCCGTTTATCGCGGCGCACGCACTTCGTGCGCAGTACAGCTGTAATTTACCGATCAGTCAAAAGTCATTTTTGGATTACAGTTTTCAGGGATAAATAATAATTTAGCTTATAACACCTTACCTCTTCAAAGCAGCAGAGTCGTGGCGAACAGCTCTTCCCACGCGTCAGACGAACGCGACGCTGCTCCGCTCGTGGACCCGATCAAAACATAATTCCATTATTGCCGTTTTGGCGAATGATTTACGACTTTTGTCGTCGGCCTCCGTCTATTCTGCAGGAATGAGTGCAGGTCCCACTTGTGGGTGTTCTCCATGCTGCTGGGTGAGCCTGGGTCTGTAGGAGATTTGTCCAGCGTCCTTTGTTTTCATCTGTTGCAGCAGTAAATATCGCTTCACCCACAGCCAGAATTTCTGTGCTTCAATTGGCTCCTGCGTTCACAGTAGGCGGGTCCTCCTTCCTAGATTTTCATTCATTGGTTCTTCAAGGTTTCAGAAACCCAATTCAAGGATCTTATTAGTCGAATGAGAGGTCAATCAGATGAACTAATCTGTTCGCGGCTGTCTCTGCAGTTTTTTTTTTGAGTGGCCCTGGGACGCTACTACATCACCATCACCACCATCATGCGTCATGCGCACGAGGGCGCACGAGCGCGCTCTCGCGCGCCCTCGTGCGTCACAGGACGCAGAGACTTGCCCGCCCGCGGAACAACGGAGCGCAAGTGGTTTTAAACTGATGTAAATAATCTTTAATGTTATTAAAGTTGGCATAGAGACTTCTGCTGTTGAAGGCGATCATAGAAATATTGAAATCAAATGTGACCATTGTGTTAAACTGTTCATCTGTGTAGTAACTACAGTTATTATTGATGGAGCTAAATAAATTATTATCAGGGTCTATGTTATATTCTACGTCCTGTGGGCTGTGATCCGTATATTCAAAAACTTTCAGTTCCTGTTGTTCCTGTTTGTTGATCATTTTCAACCACCAAGGAGACGACTCCAGTCTCAGTGGAACAATTAGAGTCAGAGGAAACCAGCCCAGCCAGCATGTCCATGTGGGCCCACCAAGCTGCCTTATGGCCCCAGCTGGGTTTGCCCACATGGACTTTACCTCCATCTGTTTTCAACTTATTTTCTCATAAATTTGTTTTTTTCTTCTAATTTTTTTTTTTAACTTTTTCCCCTAATTTGATATTTTTTCTTGGAAGTCTGAAACTTTCTTGTACATCTGAAACTTTTTTCACTTTAAACTTGTAACTTTTTCTCATAAATGTTACTTTTTTCATCATAAATTTGCTGTTTTCTTGTAAATTTGTGACTTTTTCCCATAAATTTCTAAAATATTTCTTGTAAATTTGGAACATTGTCAAAAATTTTCAACTTTTTTTTTACTGTAAACTTACAACTTTTCCCCATAAAGCTGAAACTTTTCTCTTAGAAATTTTCAATTTATTTACTCATATATTTGTGACTTTTTTGTTCATTTTGATTTTTTTTCTTTTTTTTGCCATAAAGTTGGGACTTTTTTCTTGTAAATTTGCTAAATTTTTCTTGTAACTTTGTAACTCTTTTCAAGTAATTTTACATTTTGTTCTTGAAAATTTGCAACTTTTCTCCTAAATTTTCACTATTTTTCTAGTAAATTTGTGACTTTTTTCTTATAATGTTTTTGTAAATTTGTCCTTTTTTCTCTTCTGCCCATAGCCAGGCTCCTGAAGGTCTGGACCAAAAATTCTACATTTACAGTCAAAAGAGACGCAGATGTGTGAGGAAAAAACTCACATAGAAAATTTATCAGAAAAGCTGAAGATTTATGCCAAAAAATCTCACAAATTCAGTAAAAAAAAAAAAGATGCAATTTTATGAGGAAAAGGTCACAAGAAATTTGCAAGAAACAGTTACAAAATTTCTGTGAAAAAAAAATTATAGCAAAAGCTGCAAATTTTTGAACATAATGTTACAAATTTATGTGAACAATGCAAATTTACAAGGGAAAATAGAAGTAATTTATTGGAAAAGCTGAAGATTTATGCCAGAAATTTGACAAATTTAGGGGGAAAAGTTACAATCTGAGAAAAACTCTTGGAAATTTGCTGTTAATCACAAAATTTGTGGAACAAATGTACAAGTTTCCTGGAAACATTGCATTTTATTAGAGGAAAAAAAGTCACAAATTCATGTGGAAAGAAGCTGTAATTTTACCTGAAAAATATGACAAATTTGTTGGAAAACCTGAAATTTTATCCCCAAAATCTTTCAAATGTTGGATAAAAAACTGTGGTTTTAATACTGATGGTTGCCATGGTGATCTCAGCGTTTGCCTTGGTTTTTAGGCTCACAGGGTTTTGTGGCTCCATGTGAATTTTGCTGGTCAAACGTCTCCAAATTCATCCTGATTCCTAGAAATGAAGCAGAGATCATCTACAGACATTAATAATGAAAAGTTGCTCAGCTGGATCCTGCTAAATGTTTAATCACATTGTAATTTGCTCATTTTAAAATCTTTGATCATATATTTGCACCTTTATTCTTGCTCTTTGTACCTGATCTCCACTCTCCATAGGCATTTTTCACAAGTATCACCTTAGCTTTACTTACTTTTACTTTATTCACTTTTTTTATTCCTGCTCTTTGTACCTAGTCTCCACTCTCCATGTGTGCCTGGTGTTAAATGTGTGAAGGCCCGCCCTCCTGCTGAAAAGTCACAAGTTCGCTCCTGATCACCAACTTCACTTCTAACAAACACAATCATGTGGATTATTTGATCCATATGAACATTGCTGTGATCTGCAGGAAAACATCCAGTTCTCATAAGACTCTATCAAACAGACAAATCAGTGACGTCACACCTGCCACTCATCTTCTTTGTCCTCAGATGTAATACTAAGTAACAGCCAGCAGGTGGAGATGTTTTCTCTGTAGTAGAAGATGTGAAGCAGTGATTTTGTTTCTCTAAATCAGGGGTGTCCAACCATGTGCCATGGAGAGCCAAGACCCTGCAGGTTTTACCTCCAACCAGTGTCTTCAACAGCAGATTTCTGTGAACTTCTTCCCACTGATTGCTGATAAGTGAAAACACCTGCTGAAGAGACTGGGTAGAAGAGAAAACCTGCAGGGTCTTGGCTCTCCATGGCACCTGGTTGGACACCCCTGCTCTAAATGGTTGAAACCCAGAGAAAACACATCAATATAATGCTTGATATGTAGTGTAGTAAGATGGCGGCCGTGGCTGTAGTGGGAGGTGACAACCAGTCTTTCTGGTGGTGGCGTCACCAGGGGTGTAAAGGGCAAGGGCGGAAGAGACTAACTCTTCATCCTCGTTGACCCTTAACCTGTACGGAGCACCTATGATATTGCGGGTCTGGTTATTGTAATAAAGTACGTTCAACTGCATACTGAGCCTCATCCTTGGTCTACTGAGTTTTAGACATAACAATGCTGACATCAACAATGTTCCTGCAGATGTTCTCTGATGGTGTGATGGAACATCTCTGATCTGTGCTCGTCTCCTCTCTCCTTCAGTCCTGAATGAAAACATCACAGCTGAACCTGGACAGAACGTCGCTCTGATAGTCAGTCCTTCATTAGGTGAGAGTCATGATGATGAAGAACACAGATGACATCATCATCCTCATCATTATCATCATCTTCTCCTGTCTCTGACCTCCAGGTGAACCAGCACCAGACCAGGATGGAGGGAAGAAGCATCAACATTTTGGTCTGACAGGTGTTGGATTATTGCTGCTGCTGCTGCTTCTTGTGATCTTCTGCAGGTCTCGTTGGTCTCCTCCGATCCTCAACCAGCTGATGGGAAAGAGAGGCAGTGATCACGTGATGGTCCACCTGATTCCCACATACAGAGAGAGGCTGAAGCTCACAAAACCTGTGGTGAGCACTACGAGGAAATTGACCAGTGATGCTGGGGAGAGGCTGCGCACGTGCATGGAAATAACTGCTGGGACATGTTTAAAGGAGCCACGCATGATCTGGATGAGTACACGGACACTGTGAACTCATACATCCACTTTTGTGAGGAGAGCATTCTTCCATCGCGCACCAGGGTGAGTTACTCCAACGACAAGCCCTGGTTCACAGCCAAGCTCAGACAAATCAGGAAGGAGAAGGAAGCAGCATTGAAAAGTGGAGACAGGGACTGCTACAGGGAGGTCAAATACTGGTTTAGCAGAGAGCTGTGGAGAGCTAAATCTGTGTATTCTGAGAGACTCCAGCAACAGTTCACTGCTAACGACTCTGCGTCTGTGTGGAGAGGACTGAGGCAAATCACCAACTGTCGGCCTCAGACTTCTAAAGGTCAGGATGACAAAGCCCTTTGTCAAAGACTGTCCCAACGCTATGTCCGTTTTGACACCTCATCAGCTGTGTCCAACTCCCCCCCTCCCCCCAGCGCCACTGCCTCCATGGTCCCCACTTCATCAAAGGCTGGCCCCCCTCCTCCCCCCCTGCCCTTGTCATCAGTGAGCAGGACGTGCACAGACAGTTCTCCAGACTGAACCCGCGCAAGGCCCCCGGTCCGGACGGCGTGTCTCCCTCCACCCTGAGACACCGTGCGGAAGTCTTCACAGACATTTTTAACACCTCCCTGAAGTTATGCCACGTGCCGACCTGCCTCAAAACCTCTACCATCTTCCCTGTCCCCAAGAAGCCACGGATCACTGGACCTAACGACTACAGACCTGTAGCGCTCACCTCTGTAGTCATGAAGTCCTTTGAGCGCCTGGTCCTGCCCCACCTCAAGACCATCACCACTCCTCTCCTGGACCCGCTGCAGTTTGCCTACCGAGCCAACAGGTCTGTGGACGACGCAGTCAACCTGGCCCTCCACTCCATCCTGCAGCACCTGGACTCCCCAGGAACCAACACCAGGATCCTGTTTGTGGACTTCAGCTCTGCATTCAATACCATCCACCCCGCTCTGCTCCAGGACAAGCTGTCCCTGCTCAAGGTGCCTGACTCCCTCTGCAGGTGGATCACCGACTTCCTGACGGACCGGAGGCAGCATGTGCAGCTGAGGAAGACTGTCTCAGACTCTGTTAGCATCAGCACCGGATCACCCCAGGGCTGTGTACTTTCTCCCCTGCTGTTCTCCCTGTACACCAACTCCTGCACCTCCAGCCACCAGTCTGTCAAGCTGATCAAGTTTGCGGACGACACCACCCTCATCGGGCTCATCTCCAACGGCGACGAGTCCGCCTACAGGAGAGAGGTGGCCCAGCTGGCGTCCTGGTGCAGCCACAACAACCTGCAGCTGAACGCTCTGAAGACAGTGGAGATGATCGTGGACTTCAGAAAAGTCACAGCCCCTCTGCCCCCCCTTACCCTCACAGACTCTCCCATCACCACTACGGATTCCTTCCGCTTCCTGGGCACCACCATCACCCGGGACCTCAAGTGGGAGCCGACCATCAGCTCCCTCATCAAAAAGGCCCAGCAGAGGATGTTATTCCTGCGGCAGCTGAGGAAGCTCAAGCTACCCACCAAGATGTTGGTGCAGTTCTATACAGCCATCATCAAGTCCATCTTCACCACCTCCATCACCGTGTGGTACGCAGGAGCCACTGCCAGGGACAGACTAAGGCTGCAGCGCGTTGTGCGCGCTGCTGAGAAGGTGATCGGCTGCAAGCTCCCATCCCTCCAGGACCTGTACATCTCCAGGACCTGGAGGCGTGCAGGTCGGATCATAGCCGACCCTTCACACCCTGGACACGCACTGTTTGCCCCCCTCCCCTCAGGTAGAAGACTTCGGTCCATTCAGACTAAAACCTCCCGCTACTTGAACAGCTTCTTCCCCTCGGCCATCAGACTGCTGAACACTAAGTGACTTATTAGACTCTCGTGCACTACGTACAGCCGCTCAACCGGACTTATGACAATTATCACTGTTTTCTTTTGCACTACCGTCTGCACTATGTGGAACTCCACAATATCTGCTACTTGTTAATATATTTAATAATTGCATAGATTAGTATTACTCATTCATATTTTACATTTTATTGCATGCATAGTTTTTTATTTTAAAAATGTTTAATGTTTAATGTTGCAGCATTGCACCGAGACAAATTCCTAGTTTGTGTACTACATGAACAATGGCAATAAATCTCATTCTGATTCTGATTCTGATTAATGATGACTGCTTTGATCTTCACAAACATCTTCCATTACTAAAGAAAGCCTCTGTCTTCTAGGGGTAAATCGTTCCTAAATGTGGAGATGTTAGGGGGACGTTTTCCTACTGTTTTATCAGGAATTTAGAACTTTTTTCTCATGAGTTTGCAGCTTTTTGTCATAAAGTTGCAACTTTTTGTCATAAATTTGCACCTCTTTTCTTGTACATTTGCAACTTCTCTTTAGTAAATTTATTTATTTTTTTCTTATAAATTTGCAACTTTTCTTTCATAAATTTGTACCTTTTTGCTTGAACATTTGTAACTTTTCTCTGATAAATTTGCTAATTTTTCCTCAAAATTGCAACTTTTTTGCTCATAAATTTCAAAAATTTGTCATAAATTTGCAGTTTTATTTTCATAAATTTGCAACTTTTCTCATAAATTTGCAGCTTTTTTTTCATAAATTTGCAGCTTTTCTCATGAATTTGCAGTTTTATTGTCACAAATTTGCAGCTTTTTCTCATAAATTTGTAGCTTTTTTCTCATAAACCTGCCACTTTTTCCTTATCAATTTTCAACTTTTCTATCACAAAGTTGGAACTTTTTTTATGAAATGACAACTTTTTTCTCATAAATTTGCAACTGTGGGGGCATGGTGTGGGGGTTTCTCCACTCAGAGAAGGCAGGGGGAAGGGGAGAACAATGGACCAAAGGAGGAGGAGTCACCGGGGGGTCTCAGACGAGACTGTTGGGTCTATGCGCCCCCGGGGAGAGTAAGAGCTGCAGGAGTTGCTGAGAGAAGAATGGCCCTTTTCCACTAGCCCCACATGGCCCTATACGGTACGCCTCGCCCTGCTTTTGTAGCCTTTTCCATCATACCCAGCATCGGTTAACAGGTCCTATTTTCGTACCTATTCGAGGCCAGGGTACAACCGTGCTGAGTTGAGCCGAGATGTGACGTCAACAGACTGCCAGCCACTGATTGGTCAGGGCGTAACATCACAAAAGCGTCCGTCTTCTGTGGAATCTACACGACCGCCATTTGCAATATTTCACGGACTAACTTGGTCACCGAATAAATACGATATTAATACAGATGGCATTGTAGGTTTTGCGGAAATCTACACCATGGTCCAACGAAGAGGTGCGGAGTTTTCTGTGCTTGGTGGCAGATCCACAGTGAGAGGAGCGACCCGCACCAATACAGATGCAGCCCAGCAGAGAACCGGACTACGGACAAGCTGAAGACGAATGTGAGAGAACCATCGATGGTGAGTGATTTGGAATGTTGTGCATCTGTTCACTTATTTATCCTGTTGGTGGAAAGCTCACTTTTTTTGAGCGATACAGCGCCGTCCTGTCCTGGCTAAGGAGTGTTAGCTAGTAGCTACCTAGCTAGTAGCCAACTCTGCTGATTCGCACTTGCTTTGTCAGAAGTATTCGCTTGTGAGAGCAAAACAATGAAATATGTTAATCCTGGTTAAAGTCCTGGTTTGTGCACGTGTTGCACTTTGGTGCTGTGCATTAAGTTGTGTGTAATTTCTTCCTAGAATCTGTTTCCACATGCCAGGGGTTAGCCGCCCTCAGCATGTTGTGTTTATATTGTGGATACAGGTCAAGAGGACCCCAGGATCCAAAATCTCAACATATTCAAGTGCATTTTCAAACCAGTGATTTATAAAGTGATTCATATAATTTTCTAAAGTGTCAGAATAGACCCAAACACCTATTCTGTGGATTTTCCAAAAAAAAAAGTGTTGGAACAGTGTTTTTGTGCTGTTTCTGTTCCACCATAAATCCCTGGATTGAAAATGTACTTGTACATGTACAGAGTGGATCCTGCGGTTCTCACTGGTCAGGGAAACGAAGCATTTTTGTTACATCTCACCACTGACTTTCAAAAGTGTATTTCCCTAATACAGGTACATCTCCAAAAATTAGAATGTCATGAAAAAGTTCAATATTTTTTGTCACTCATTTCAGAAAGTGAAATCCATATATTATATAGATTCATTACACAGACAGTGATATATTTCAAGCGTTTATTTATTTTAATTTGGATGATTATGGCTTACAGCCCCTGAAAACCCCAAATTCAGTTTGGCAAAAAAATAGAATATTACATAAAATTAATTTAAAAAAAATAGTTTTTAAATAGAAATGTTGGCCACTGAAATGTTGGTTAACGTGGGCTGTAGCCATAATCATCAAAATTAAAATAAACACTTGCAATATATCACTGTCCCTGTAATGAGTCTATATATGGGTTTCACTTTCTGAAATGAGTGACAAAAATATTGAACTTTTTCATGATATTCTAATTTTTGAGATGTGCCTGTATATGTTTTGAACTTGCTTTAATTAACCACCATCCATCTCTGTCTTTGGTCTAGGCAAGAGGAAAGGAAAAGGAGGCACGACACAACAGACCTTGCCACTGTGGAAAGTACTGAAATCCTTTGCTTTTATAGGTAAAGTGCCAAAACCAAAGTAGCACAATTTCCACTTAATATAAAAGGGACTGAACTGAGATTTATTTGATTGTGTGAATGTTAATTACAGAATAATTGAAAATGACTGGCACATCAACTGTAAAATAAACCACTTGTTAATGTATTTATTTTTTTTGTCACATCACTTGTGTGATCCTTTGTTAGTTATGTTCATAACTGTATCTTTTGGGGAATGGGAGTTGTTCAGTCATCAATATAATTTAGTTTATATGTGTAGTTTATAGTCTATCATCAATAAACTCATGCAGTAACAGGACACATTACAAATATTTGAGACCCACTGGAGTGCTTCCTTTTATATTTTAGCAATAAAAGTACAAAACACTGCTCACACTTGAAGCCAGGGCAAGAAGAGATACAGTGGTGACAAAGCGGTGGCTAAACTTTTATTGATAAAAACTCCATTTTTTGACTGAGCGACTCCATACTCGGTGATGCACACCTTCAGTTAAAGTACTAGGTTCCATTCAAGTGAATGTATTAATTCATTCTGACTGCTGAGGCCACAGTAAAAACAGATGATTTTAAACATAACCCAGCCCTTGTAAAATCTACTTTACTGAAGCGCAGCTACATGAAAATTGTGGTTAAATACAACAACGAAGTATTTTATTGTCACATTGGGGACAGCAGTGGTTCAGGAGGTAGAGCAGGTCATCCAATAACCACATGGTTGGCGGTTCTAGTCCCGCTCTCCACAGATATCCTGCCGTTGTGTCCCTGGGCAAGACACTTCACCCCAATTGCTCCTGGTGGGTCTGGAAGAGCCATGTTAGACAGCATGCCACCATCAGTGTGTGAATGGGTGGATAGCAGGATCTGTAAAGCGCTTTGGTCATCAAGAGATGAGAATAAAAGCGTTATATAAGTGAATACCGTTTACATTCGAATTGTAATCGCTCCTGTTTTGTTTTTCTTTTGAATTCTTGGATGGAATATGGGTGGGCAATATTAGCTGTGGCTTCAGCCATCACCCATTTCAGATAACCTATGTTGAACTGTATAATCAGAGGAGTAATTGTTTAATCTGACCTTGTTAGATTTTTTTCCCCCTTTGTTATATTAATCTATTTTCCTTTTAATCTTTACTTTTAATCCATCTGAAATAAAGATTCATTCATTCACATTCCACCACTGGCTTTTAGCAACAAGTGTATTTCCCAAATATGTTTTAAACTTGCTTTAATTAACCACCACCCATTTCTGTCTTTTGTCTAGGCAAGAGGGAAACGATCCACCCAACTTGACCTTGCCTCACTATTTACAGAGATGCAGGCCTAAGATCTGCTGAAACGGGCCCAGCTTGAGTGGCACATCCCAGCTGCTTCTCAGTGAGGCAGCGTGGCCGGCGTGTGTGACCCATTCTAAGTTTTTTGGGGTTTTTTTGTTTTCTTTTTTACAGTTTGAATTTTGCACATTCTGAATAATCTGGAATTTGCTGCTGATTGTAATAAACAATTTAGTGACTTGTGTGTTTGCATCATGATTTTCTATTTTGTCTGTTAAGACACCGGTGGGAAAAGAGTCAACAGTACAAACCATTTATTGGTGACTTTGAAAATAATGGCTCATTTTTAAGAAAAAAGTAACCAAAATAATTATTTTAACTGAAGTCTGTATTGTTGGATGTACCACCGCAGAAGACCCTGCACACTTTACACATACCAGTGTATGGAGGAATTCTGGGCCATATTAGCATCTGTTCTTCCTCATAATGGGTTTGGGCAGGGGTGTCCAATCATGTGCCATGGAGGGCCAAGACCCTGCAGGCTTTACCTCCAACCAGTGTCTTCAACAGCAGATTCCACTGAATTTCTCCCACTGACTGCTGATCAGTGAAAACACCTGCTGAAGAGACTGGGTAGAAGAGAGAACCTGCAGGGTCTTGGCCCCCCATGACACATGATTGGACACCCCTGGGTTAGGGTTTAATGGGATTTAACATTTTAACACAAACTGATTTATGGTTCATAATTCTGTCGACAGACTTACACCAAACCAAAAGTGATTTCTCAAACTGCTGGACTGTTCTTAGACAGCTTTTCCAATCTATTAGTATTTATTTAATTTGTGTCACTTGGTGGTAACCTTCACATATAAAAAAGAGACATCTGAAAAAACTTGAAAGATTTATTGTCAGTGACATCATTCCCGGCCCAGGAAACACACACACAGGCTCAGGTAGATTTGAAAGCTTTATTCAACCAAGGAAACGTGTTTGGATGCGTGTATGTGATATAGAAATGTATTGTGGGTGGAAGATGAGGACAGGAGCAGAGCAGCACGCCGTGCGGCCAGGCAACCCTATGGGAGAGACACAAACAGAGGGTGAGCTGGGCAAACCACACAGGAGAGTGATACAGAGATGTGTTTACTTGCAGAGATAACGGTGACTGGCCTTGGCGAAGATTCCAAGCCCGGGAGACAGCACCCTGCTGTGCATCCAACGAGGTGTGGAGATGTGGGGAGGAGATGATGGCGAAGGAGAGAGAGTTTCCACCGCCAGGGAATCCACCTATGCACAGGGGAAGGCTGAGAGAACAGGTGAGTGATAAGACAGCTTACGTGTCGTAGAGCAGAGGAGCAGGCCTGAAGAAAGGATTCTGCTGAGGGATTGAGCGCATTGTAAGACAGACGGCTCCAGGCCGATGCTCAGGGCGAGGTGGAATAAATAGATAAGATAAGATAAGATAAGATAAGCCTTTATTAGTCCCACAACGGGGAAATTCCAGGATTGCAACAGCACAGGGATAGCAACACTCAGAGCAACAATCAGAAGGCAAGAAAAAACAAGCAAGCAAGAGCAGCTAATATACATATGTACATATTACTATAAAATATATATATACACACACACACACACAGACACACAGTGCAGAGCATTGTAGCTGGATGGAATAAATATATGAATATATGAACACACAGTGCAGAGCATTGTAGCTAGATGGAATAAATATGTAAATATATAAACACCCACAGTACGGAGCATTGCAGCTAGGTGGAATAAATATGCAAGTATATAAACACACACAGTGCGGAGCAATGTAGCTAGATGGAATAATATGTAGATATATAAAAACACAGTGCGGAGCATTGTAGCTAGATGGAATAAATATATAGATATATAAATATAAACACACCCAGTGCAGAGCATTGTAGCTAGATGGAATAAATATGTAAATATATAAACACACACAGTGCAGAGCATTGTTGCTAGGTGGGATGAAACAGCATAACCGTCTATTTAGTTATCCTACATGGTATGATTATGTGCCCATACATATTCTCACCCTCCATAGCGACCGGTATGTTCCTAGTTGTATGCCGGAGAGGACCATTGTGTAAGTCTATTGCATCTTTTGCATTCAAAAAAAAAAAAAAAAAAAAAAAATCAGTGCTAACGAGATCAGCGCTAACGAGGCGCAGGTGTGCGCGCAGCTGAGGTGGATGTTTGAAGGCGGCGAGTGGTGACAGTCAGTGCAATTCCCAGTGCAATACTACATGAATGCATGTATAGTACATTGTTGATGCAGAGAATATATATTTCTACAGTACATGTATCTAGTAAATCAAGTATTTTCCATGTAACCTTGTGACTGCATTATTTCAATTGCTTTTAATCCTAGATCAAGTTTGTTTTGGCCTAAAATGCATCATAATTGTCAAATATATCTTATTATACCTAACTCAGTACTGTTTACTTTTTGAATATATATTTTGTGTCTAATATAGTTATTAACCTGGCGATCAAGTTGTGTCAGCTGATCATTTTTTGCCATGACACCACCTCAGACTCCATGCTGCTGGAGCAGGTACATCCATGATGTCTCAACAGTCTCTCCATGATTTTCACGCAGATCAGAGCAATTTGTTGCACAGGAAATAAACGTTTCTACAGACATTCTTAAGCTCTACAACCACTGATTGTTGGTGAAGCTGGGGTGACATCAGTGATAGGCTGTGTTGAACGCCAGACCGACCGTTTGAAGCGGTAATTTTCCCACAACAGAGCCATCTGAAACACGCACACATCATACATATTTTAGTACCCAACAGCGATAATTTGCAGACATTACAGTGTAGTACGATGTACTTATAGCAAACTAGCATTAGCAACCCTTAGCTTACTGTCATATATGATCTAGTTTGTATCCTCATGTCTTCGGCTCTCCCAGAAGCTGCAGTACTATTCCAGAGTGTTTCGTCTCGCTGCCTGTACCCTTGTCTGGCGGTCCTTTTTGACATTTACGGTGACAAAAAGCCACAGACCGAGGAGTCGCCTTGTACAGCCACCATGTTATGTTTTGCTTGGGTCACGTGTTTTACATCATGGGAGTGTGGCGCCGCCTTGCTGTAAAAAAAATTCCACCCACCCCAGGTGTACCCCGCTGCAATGGAAACACAACCGAGGCCGAAATGAGTAATGGCGAGTCGAATCGAGTAAGACGAACTGGGGATAGTGAAAAAGGGCCATTAGTTAGTGTTTTATCATTTGACTGTTATGGATAAATCAAGCAGTGAAACACAATCTGTTTTGAGTTTTTTTCTGTTCCTGATGTGTCCCCATTCAAATGGATAACAGCCATGAGCTAAAGTCCATGTCCTGTATCGTAACACCTTGGTCTGTCACTCACAGCTCTGCAGTGGCAATTTGAATCAAAACTCTCTACTAGCTACACTATACCACAACAAACTGGTAAGAAAACATGCATCCCTCCAAACTTTTGCCTTCAAATATTTGGTTGTGGTGTTATTTTAGCCTAATTCTGATTGGCTGGTGACCAGTGTATGCTGCCAATGAGCAATGCAGCACTTCAAAAATGGAGCTTTTCTAACCTTTACTGCTCTGAGAACAGCAACAAGCCAATGACACTCAAGAGTTTTTGCAGTGAGGGTGCATAGATAGAAAATGAACAGAAAATAGATGCTCCCAATTTAAAAAAGAAAATATTCTTTGCAGACATGCTTCCATATACTTCACTCATTTTAGTGCAACAGAACACAGTCACTTAAAACAGTTTTACATACAGTATACGGAAGTGTTGTATGTATGGAACTATTGTTACAGTTACAGAAAGTATTTCACTGTTGAGCAACTGAACAAACATTTCTCACCTGTGCTTGTTAAATTGATTGTAAGAGATTTTTTAATATTTTCAAATAAAATTCTACATATGGTGCAACTCAGAAGTTGTTTTTTTTTTTTTTTTTTTTTTTTTAACAAGGAGAACGGGGGTCTTCACCAATTTATCATGAAGTACAAATGCATAAATGTAAATTAGGAACAAATCGGCAAAAATAAAGGTGCAAAGATATGATACAAGATCCCAATTTAAAAATTCAAAAAGTTGCAAATTAATACGAAAACAGTCACAAGTTTTTGAAAAAAAAAAGTTGCAAATCTACAAGAAAAAAAGTTGAATTATATATAATATATTGTGGAAGATGTGAAAATGACGAGGCAGGGTTCTTTCTCAGAGTCAGCTTTATTCACATCTCCATCATTCAAAGCAGAAAAAAAGACTGAATCAGTAAACTCTCGTCCTTAAATATCAGGGACTTCACACCTCATAAATCACATGTCCCACAGACCACCTTGCATAATAAAGACAGTCACAGTGCATTTCACCACTTTGCATAACAAAGACATTCACAATGCATTTCCTTCATGACATCACTTCCACTGTCTCCCATGCATCCTTTAATCGACCCCCCACAGTCTCCAGAACTCAGAAAAGATTTATTGCCAAGTACATTAACAGTAAACAACTGATAACATACGAGGGATTTGACTTGACACAGAAAACGACCTGCATTTCCGGTGACGCGGCAGCGTCTGAAAAACGCGCCTGTCATCAGATGGGTACAGGATGCATAGGGAGGAAAAGGATAACACAATAGGAAAGAGCAAAAAACCATTGATTGTCAGAATTCCGGTCATATATGATCAATATTATGATTACAAGAAAAAAAGCCCTCAATGCACAGTTAGCAGACAAGAATGTACACAAGGACACAAAGAGAGCAGTGAGTGAGTGATCTTTTTCATCAGTTTTTGAGTCAGTGTGAGTGTAGTGTTGAGTGTAGGTGTTGTATCAGTTAAGAACAACAAAGTCTCTTTGGCAGGAGATGTTTTGTCTTAGCTGCTGGCATTTGTCCTTGAGCCATGCAGCTGACTGTCTGTAGAGTCAATGCAGCTCAAATGTTTTGGAAACAAAAAACTGCAGATAATCTGGAGGACTTGTGTGAGGGGGTCAGATTAGTCGAATAGTACTGATCCCAGAGAAAGAAACTTTATATTCTCTTAAAGATTCAGTACTTTAATCCTTCAGTGCTGGACGTTGAATCCTTCATGGACGGCTCTCAGCGTGATCATGATGTAATCCATTTTCCTAGACAGTTCTCCATTTGCCGCTGTCAGAGTCCTCTCCATTTTTTCAATTTGATGGTTAAGCCTCGCCTGGCCAGCATTTTGATAGGCTATGTCCATCTTCATCAATTTACGGTACACCAGGACAAAAAGTGGTGTGGAATAAATAGAATAAATGCAATCTTAGCCTTGCATATCAAGGCTAAGATTCCTGCCTTTGTTCTGATCTAAAATGTGAGTCATAGAACCGGTCCAAGAGGTCCCATTAGTGTTCACCACAATATTTAAATTTCTGCTTAGAAGTGGTAGTTGAAAGTCTTGTTATTCAGCTCTGTAACATGATAGAGAAAGATTTATGAGGATTTTTGGCGGAAGAATTTTCTCTTTTTCCAGGCTGGGAGGGGCAATGTCCCCCCTGCCCCCCCTTGATTGACACCTAAGAATGGGATAGGGGGATGACAGGTCAACAAGGGGGATGATGTCGGCTCATTTTACTGACATCCCCCCTCACGTCACCTACTGACTACAACTTCACATAATGTCCATTTTCCCCTGTGTTGTAGGCATGGACAGTGATGAAGGACCCAGAACACAGAGCTGCCCAGCATAATGCCTGTGTCTTTAGCAACACTGCCCTCTTGTGAAAATTCAATATACATGTTATGAATGAATGAATGAATGAATGAATGAATCTTTATTTTGGATAGTACAGGTTAAAAGAAACTGAATAATATAACAAAGGGGGAAAGAAAATCCAACAAGGTCAAATTAGACAATAACTCCTCTGATTATACAATTCAACGTAAGTTATTCGAAATGGGTGATGGCTGAAGCCGCAGCTTATATTGCCCACCCATATTCCATCCAAGAATTCAAAAGAGAAAAAAAGAGAAGAAAAAAAAACAAAAAACAAGACAAGAGCGATTACAATTCAAAAACAAAGCTAAGACAAAATGTGACAGAAAAAACTAAGCTAAGCTAAGCTAAGCGATTACAATTCAAAAACAAAGCTAAGACAAAATGTGACAGAAAAAAAGAAAAAACTAAGCAACAACACAACACAGGCTGGATATGACAATCCTTATGTGATTTTACATGTCATCTTGTATATATGTTTGGAGTATTTCTTCCTTTAGTTTTTGTTTAAATTGTCCAAGCACTGTACATGATTTTAATTCAGGTCAAAAATCGTTTCATAATCTGACTCCTTGCACTGAAACACAGTGTTGCTTGGTGGTAGTTCTCACTGAAGGTTTTTGAAATATACATGTTCCTCTAAAATGATATTGATTCTCCCTTGTTTGGAACAACTTTTGGATATTTGCGGGCAGTGATAGATTCTTCACTTTAAACATTATTACTGCAGTTTTAAAGTCAACCAGATCTTTCAACTTGAGAGCTTTTAAGAAAAAGTGGGTTTGTTGGTTCCCTGTAAGATGCTTTGTTTATTATTCTAATAGCTCTCTTCTGAAGCATAAAGAGTGGATATATGTTTGTTTTATATGTATTTCCCCATACTTCATTACAATATGTCATGTATGGGAGTATTAATGAATGATACAAGGTATATAGTGTGGGTTGATTCAGCAAATATTTCACTCTGTGTAATATTGCAATTGATTTGGATATTTTACCTTTAATATAATTAATATGTGACTTCCAACACAGTTTATTATCAATTATTACTCCAAGAAATTTAGTTTCAGATACCCTTTCAATCTCTACACCATTTACACTGAGTTTAGATACTGAGTTGTTGTGATGGTTGTTAAAGACTATAAATTTTGTCTTACTTAAATTGAGCGTTAATTTGTTTGAATCAAACCACAGTTTAAGCTTTCCTAATTCCTTTCCGAGTGTATCCAGAAGTTGTTCCAGATTGCTTCCACTGCATAATAGATTAGTGTCATCAGCAAACAATATTAAGTCCATTTTTTCTGAAACTTTACATATATCATTTATATACATATTGAATAATAATGGCCCCAAAACTGAACCCTGTGGGACTCCACAAGTACCCTTCAGTAGCTTTGAGTTTTCGTTACCAACACATACATACTGATATCTATTCTTTAAGTAACTACTTAACCAGGACAGTGCTACTCCTCTAATACCACAATTTTGTAGTTTCTTTAATAATAAATTATGATCCACTGTATCAAATGCTTTTTTAAGATCCAGGAATACCCCAACTGAATACTCTTTATTTTCAATGGCAGTTGATATTTTTTCTATAAATTCCATTAGAGCAAATGCAGTTGTCCTCTTGTGTCTGAACCCATATTGCTGCTCACACAATAAATTATTCTTCAGTATGAAGTTGTCAGTTCTCTCATAGAATATTTTTTCAAGTATCTTGGAAAATTGTGGCAATAGTGAAATTGGTCTATAGTTTGAGAATTCCCCTCTGTCACCCGTCTTGTATATCGGAATTACTTTAGCTATTTTCATTGCATTGGGAAATATACCTGTTTGGAGAGACAGGTTACAGATATATGTCAGTGGTTTCACTAAGCATTCAATAACAGTTTTGACTAAGAGCATGTCAATACCATCACAGTCCGTAGATGTTTTACTTTTAAACGATTTAACAATTTCAATGACCTCTCTCTCGTCTGTGTTCTTTATGAAAATGGAGTCTTTTATAGCAGTGTTTTTGCTTATTGTATCATCTGTAGGCGCCGTAACGGGTATTTCTCGAGCCAAATTAGGACCAATGTTAACAAAAAAGTTATTAAATTCATCTGCAGGTGAAGCTGCATTCACACTCTGAGTCGTTTTATTATTTTTTGAAAAATCGGTTGGGTAGCTTGTATTTCTGCTTTTATTTCCAAGAATACTGTTAAGTATTGTCCATGTATTTTTAATATTGTCTCTGTTTTTCTCCAGTGCTTTACTGTAATAGTCTCTCTTACTACATCTTATTATATATGTTAACTTATTTTTGTATCTTTTATACCGCTGCTCTGCTTCTTTTGTCCTTTTCTTTAGGAAAGCTTTATATAATAATTTTTTCTTTTTACACGCCTTTTGTAATCCTTTGGTTAACCATGGCTTATCGGCAAATTTATGTTTAAGCTTTTTCTTTACTAATGGACAATTTTTTTCATAAAGAGTGGTTACAATGTTTATAAAAGCGTCATAAGCTTAATTTACATCTGATACATAGACTTCTGCAATATACATGTTAGTATTAATGCTGCACACAGGGTTTTTGTTTTTTTTTACTTTTTCTTATTACTTTATTACCATTAACAAACAAACAAGGCATTAACATACAAATTACAGAGTTTACAATTTATGCCTGAGGTTGAACAGAAACAATATCAGATATATATTACATACACAGCAAACCATTTAAAAATAATAATAAAATTAAAGAAAAAGAAAAAAAAAGGGGGCTGTCTTATAGTAATTTAAACAAATCTAATAATAAAAATAGTTTAATAGCTTTCTTATCTGTTGCAGTTCTCAGTGATCGGCTCAAGAGTTTGAGCTCATTCCTCCACTGGTTCAGACAGAGTTTAATTTTCAAATATCTACATTTGTGGATAAAAATGTACCCAAAAGTAGTATATTATTAACAAGATAATCCAAATTCTTATTTTCAACACAAACACCAAACTTGACTGTTTTAACTGACAAAGGTGGCATCTCAGTTTCCCTGGAGCGTAGCCAGCTCCACATCTCTTCCCCAAAGGACTGCACCACTACACATTATAAAAAGGCAAGTTCTGCTATCAATATCTTTTTCACAGAAATCACAGTTGTTCATGTCCAAATTAAATCTAAGTAATTCTTTGATATTATCTTAAACGCTGCACACAGGTTTACTAATATATAGAGGCAAGAAAAAGTCTGTGAACTCTTTGTAGTTATCTAGTTTTGCACATTAATTGGCCATAAATGTGATCTGATCTACCAAGTGTAGATAATGTGCTAAAGTGTTCACCTGTACGCCAGATATCTGTCGTCTTGGCATCAGGGGACAGAGACCCTTAGTGTGCAGCTAACTAAGATTGAATTGTTTGGGAAGAACACGCAGCTCTACATGTGTGTCATAAAAAAGGGCACTACATACCAATATGAAAACATCATGCATGATGAAAATAATAAGATAAGATCAGCCTTTATTAGTCCCACAATGGGGAAATTCCAGGCTTACAGCAGCAAAGGGATAGCAGCACTCAGAGCAACAGGAAATAAGGCTACAGTCACACTGCAGGTCTTAATCCTCAATTCTGATTTTTTGCCAAGATCTGATTTTTTTGTGTGGGTGTTCACATTATAATTTAAATGCAACCGCCATCAGACTCCAGTGTGAACGATCTACAGCTATGAAGTGACCCGCATTCGCAGAAGAAAACATAACGTCAGACACAGCGTTGTGTTTACGGAAGTAAATATGAGCCCTGAACGACTGAGGGGGACAGAACTTCTTCACCCTTGATGCAGCGCAGCAAAATAAATGTTAAAATCATTCAGAAATGATTCTGCACAAAATAAATATGAGACCAGCTTCATTCCTCTACAGGCCAGATGGTGGCTGTGATCAGCTCTGCTTTAACACAACTGATCTATTAAACAGCTCTCTTTAAAATGAGACCCGTGTCCTCAGTGGGATTACCTGTATAAATAAAGTTAATAATAAATAATCCCAGCGATTACAGTACGGCTCTCGCCCACTGACGTTGTCAGTGGCTTACGCCCGAATAAACAGCTGGGCTAGTACCAGCAGTCCTGCACAGGAAGGAGAAGCCGCCACAGACTCCCCTCTCCTGGACTGTGTTTCCGTACCTCCCTATCTGGCCATTCCGCTCCACAGTCATGTCCGGAATAACTTTACATATTACAATGGCCAGGACTGTGCTGTTCACAGGGAAAAAGGAATTTGGAGCGTCCAGTAACTGTGGCGTTACTTGTTTTTTTTTTTTTTAAAACGTACCGTTACTGTGCGCCTGCTTGTCTGACGCCCCCTCCCCCCCCGAAATTTTGAAGTTGTTTTGCAAAAATTACGATCCAGTGATGAAGGGAAGAAGATTGTTTCCAAAGAGAGCACAGATCAGCTGTGTCTGCCATGCTGGCTGCATCCTCCACTGCAGAATTGTAGCGTCTGTCCTCACTTCAATGAGGAAAAAGTCGGATGAAATGTGACACTGTGGCACACATATATGCACATATGTATATGATTGTATGATTCATATGTATACCACCTTAGGCTTCACATCTGAGATGGAACAAAGGACTGAGCCGTTCTGGAGATAACACGAGGGTGTGAAAGTTTAGTCTTTGGCATGCAAAGAGATAGCCTTGGGGGATTTCTCCCAGCGGCCAGAGATTAGGAGGTGGAGTGAGTTAAGATTGGGGAGAAGTTACATTGTGACTGGGATTAAGTACCATGTGACTGTATGTTTGATGTCCTGGGTATAAAAGGGACAGATGTGGGGAGATTCACTCTCTTTTTCTGTGTTTGGAAGATGTTGGAGAATGTGAATAAAACCGACTTGAGAAATAAACTCAGCCTCGTCCTTCACCATTCTCCACACTGGTGACCCTTAGACGCATTATGAGCTGAAGCAATTCTCCCGAGCCAAACTCGTCAGGAGCCAGCCAAATGGATGCAGCCACAGTTCAGCTACCGGACTTCTGGCAGAACAATCCGCGCTCCTGGTTTAGCGCGGTTGAGGCGCAGT
The DNA here is from genome assembly GCA_020510985.1 of Pholidichthys leucotaenia. NCBI lineage: Eukaryota > Metazoa > Chordata > Actinopteri > Cichliformes > Pholidichthyidae > Pholidichthys > Pholidichthys leucotaenia. The sequence goes on along the minus strand of CM035836.1, from coordinate 37,545,670 downwards.
TCAACCTCCGGAGGATTTTGGTAGACACCACAAAGTTCTACCATGTGGTTGCAAAGCTGGACAACCACACAGCCCAGCAAGTGGAGAGCCTGATCAACCACCCGCCGGACAGCGACAAGTACAGCACGTTGAAGGCTGCACTCATCCGTTACTTCACTCCCTCGGTGGAGGAGCGAGCAGAAGGGATCCTGGCGCTGACTGAATTTGAGAGCGACAGACCTGCAGACCTGATGGGAAAGATGTTGAGGCTGAGAGACTCCGAAGATGATAACTTCATCTTCACCCACCTTTTCCTCAGGACCCTACCGTCAGCGGTGAGAGTTACCCTGGCCAGTTCACCACTGTTGGCCCGGCGAGACTACCACGAGCTGGGCCAGGAGGCGCAACGACTCGTCAATGCCAATAAACAGCGTGCCGCTACGGCCGCGGCAGCAGAGCTAGGCACAACGTCCGGAGATGGCAGGGGGCCAGAGGCTGCAGCACCAGACTCACCGACGACGGCGGCGGCAGGGGCCAGGAAACACGGAGCAGACGACGTCCTTTGCTTCTACCATCGCCGTTTCGCAGAGAGGGCACGCAAGTGCATTCCACCGTGCTATTTCAAGCACTCGGGAAAACACCAAGACCGGGGGTCGGTAGCAGCTGCGGCCCTCAGAGAGGAGAATAAGCTGCTCTACCTGAAGGATGCACGCTCTGGGAGGGATTTCCTCGTGGACACAGGCTCCAAGTTGAGTTTCATCACACCTTCCTACGCTGATCGGCTGGTGCCTTCCAGTGGCCCCGGGTGTCAGCAGCAAACGGCTTGGCGATTAAGACCTTCAGTGAGAGGACTCTGCTTCTGTCTTTACATGGCCGTGCATTCGAGTGGACTTTCGTCATAGCGGCAGTCAATTTCAACATGTTAGGGGCTGATTTTTTGTGCTCAAATGGTTTGCTAGTTGATCTTGCTAACAGACGCCTGGTTAATGCACTCTCTTTTTATTCTATTCCCTGTACAGCTCGAGTGGCCCCGCCAACAGCACAAGCCAACATCACAGCTGCAGGTGGTAAGTTCCACACACTCCTCACTCAGTTCCCAGCACTCACGGTTCCAACATTTTCGGCGACCGTGGCTAAACACGGAGTGGAACATTTTATTACTACCACCCGGCCCACCCGTTTTTGCAAAAGCTCGGCGCTTGGATTCAGCTAAACTGACCATAGCGCGCGAGGAGTTTGCCAACCTGGAAAGGTTGGGCATCATCAGGCGTTCGAAGAGCCCATGGGCTTCACCGCTTCACATGGTCCCAAAAGCTGATGGCTCGTGGCGACCTTGCGGTGATTTTCGCAGGTTGAACAACGCTACAGCGCACGACCGCTACTCAATCCCGCACATCCAAGATTTTTCAGTTCATTTGGTGGGGGCGCGCATTTTTTCTAAAATAGACTTGGTACGCGGTTACCACAGGTCCCAGTGTGCGCTGAGGGACATACCCAAAACAGCGGTAATAACTCCTTTCGGGCTTTTTGAGTTTTTTGCGCATGCCGTTTGGGTTTAAAGGCGCGGCGCAGACGTTCCAACGCATGATGGACGCGGTTCTGCGCGACCTCCCCTTCATGTTTGTCTACCTGGACGACATATTGGTAGCCAGCGCGTCCGAAGACGAACACGAAAACCACCTCACAGCAGTTTTCCGGAGGTTGGCAGAGCACAGGTTAATATTCAACCCAGCGAAGTGTCAGTTCGGGGTGGCGCAGATTGATTTTTTGGGGCATCGCGGTCTCTCCAGAAGGAGTGGTTCTCTGCCCGACAAAGTGTGCGCAATAACAAATTTTCCCCAGCCTCAAACGGTCAAAGCGTTACAGGAGTTTTTGGGAATGGTGAATTTTTATAACCGTTTCCTCTCCCACGCAGCGCAGCTCATGCAACCATTGTATGCTGCACTAAAAAAACAAAAGCCCACAAACAAAATCGAATGGTCTCCGGAGCGAGAGCACGCATTCACAGAAGTCAAAACAGCCCTGGCAAACGCTGCGTTGTTGGGCACATCCAGACCCAATTGGCCCGCATAGCGCTCACCACTGACGCGTCAGATGTGGCCATAGGAGCGTTCGTGGAACAGTATGAGCAGAAGCTTGGCAACCGCTCGCCTTTTTCAGCAGGACCTTGCGCTGATAGTGAACAAAAATACAGCGCATTCGACAGGGAGTTGTTAGCTCTCCACTTGGCCATTCGCCACTTCCAGTTCTGGCTGGAGGGACGCTGTTTCACCACGTTCGTTGTTCACAAGCCGCTGACCTTCGCGATGGCCAAGATTTCAGAACCATGGTCGGGCGCGCAGCAGTGACAGCTGCCGCGATTCTCGAGTTTAACTACCGATAACCAGCAAGTAGGCGGCGTAAAACTTAAGGTAGTGGCAGACTGCCCTCTCGCTCGCCGTTCGAGCTCCAGCCCGCGCAGGGGTAGATTCTGCAGCCATGGCCGCGGATCAGGTTAAGCGACGCCGGACCAAGTGCGCGCGGCCCCAGTCGGCCATAGGGCGTAGATTATGCAGACCATGGCCGCGGATCAGGTTAGCGATGCAGACGTGCGTGCGCTCAGTCTGGACCAACAGGGTTAAGGCTGGAGACAGGGTGCTGCAAGACGGTTTCCCCCCCACTAATCTGCGATGTCTCCACTGGGCAACCGCGTCCTGTGGTACCGGCCACGTGGCGCCGCGCGTTTTGACTCGATTCATTCCCTGGCGCACCCTGGAGTGCGCGCGTCGGTCAAAATGGTGGGAGAGAAATTTGTATGGCCAAGCTGCGCAAGCAAGTTAGAGAGTGGGCAGCAGCCTGCATGGCCTGCCAACGAGCCAAGGTGCACAGGCACACAAGAGCTCCTTTGGAGCCATTTCACATCCCGGGCTAAGAGGTTTGATCATGTTCATGTGGACCTCGTAGGCCCCCTCCCGCCATCACAGGGGTGCACACACCTTCTGACAATGGTGACTGCACCACGCGCTGGCCGGAAGTGGTCCCACTGTCATCAACCACAGACGACGGAGGTGCGTGCGCCGTGTTTTTAACAGCATGGGTAGCGCGTTTTGAGTTCCGTCGGACATTACATCCGACAGAGGTCCGCAATTTGTTTCTGAACTTTGGTCAGCAATGGCCCGCAGCCTGGGGGTTGACGATTCACCGCACAACCGTGTATATTCGGTAGCACGGTGGCGCAGTGGTTTAGTCACTGTGGCAGCAAAACAGTTTTACCCTTGGCCGGGGGATCGCGGGATCATGAGGTCGTGGGTTCGATCCCAGCCCCGACCAACAGTGAGCTGTGTGGAGTTTGCATGTTCTCCCCGTGTTTGCGTGGGTTTACTCCGGGATTTCTCAGGTTTCCTCCCGCATAACAAAAACATGTTGGTTTAGGGCGCTCGCGCACGCAGCGACCAGCAGCCGGTGGCTTGTCACCAGACTTCAAAACCAAGTCTACCTACGGGTACAAAAAACCTAACAAAAAAAAAAAAAAAAAACCTGGTGTATATTCCGCAGGCTAACGGTTAGGCGAACGTGTCCACAGGTCATTGAAGGCAGCTACTAGGGCGTCGCTTACGGATACAAATTGGGTGGACAGGCTACAAGGGTTTTATTGGAGTTGCGTTCTGCACCTAAAGAGGATATAGAAGCCTCCCCAGCCTGAGCTAGTTTTCTCACAGCCACTTCGGCTGCCCGGGGAATTTCTCCCAGATAATCCGGCGACAGAGTGCTCCCCAGCTCAGCGGTTACAGAGTAGCACGGGCCCGAGCACGCTACCTGGCCCCGTTCACCAAAGTTTTCCTCGTGTTTTTGTGGCTAAAGCTTTAAAAATGCAGAGTTTGTTTTTGTCAGACATGATGCCATCTCCCTCCTTTACGCCCACCTTATGATGGACCATATACGTAGAGTGCTGGAAACAGGGGATAAGCATTTATTGTTAGATTTGGGGGGCAGAAAAGAAATGATTGGCAATAAACAGGCTCAAACACGCTTTTGTGGTTGCTGGATGATACTGGCAGTTGGCTAAGGCTCCTCGGCGCGGCAGACCCCCTAGAGAGCAATTCCCCAGAACACCCACAGAGATTGACTAACAGTTCTAATCCTCAGGCAACAGCTCCACAGCATGTAAGACGCCGCGGGGGTGGTAAAGCCCGCTTACAGCGATATGGGAGGCAACTGAGGCCAAGGTGACATTTGGACTGATGTGTAGTAATTTTACCATGACTTGCAAACTGTTATTACGTTTGTTCATCTTAGACGTTTGGGGGGGGGGGGGGGTCATGTGGCACACATACAGTATATGCACATATGTATATGATTGTATGATTCATACGTATACCATCTTAGGCTTCACATCTGAGACGGAACAAAGGACTGAGCCGTTCTGGGAGATAACACGAGGGTGTGAAAGTTTAGTCTTTGGCATGCAAAGAGATAGCCTTGGGGGATTTCTCCAGTGGCCAGAGATTAGGAGGTGGAGTGAGTTAAGATCGGGGGGGAAGTTACATTGTGACTGGGATTAAGTACCATGTGACTGTATGTTTGATGTCCTGGTATAAAAGGGACAGATGTGGGGAGATTCACTCTCTTTTTCTGTGTTTGGAGATGTTGGAGAATGGAATAAAACCGACTTGAGAAATAAACTCAGCCTCGTCCTTTACCATTCTCCACAACACAACCGTTCAGCCTGAGGTCGCTGTGGAAAATATCAGACACGGATCTGAATTAGGACCACATATGAAAGTGGCCTGGTCTGGTGGAAAAAACTGTAAATGTGCTGTATGCTTTATTCCTCATAAATCTGAAAACTTTTTCCTAATAATTTGCATTTTTTTTCTAGTTAATTTACAATTTTTCCTGTAAATTTGCAACTTTATTCTCAAAAATTTACTTTCTTCTATTAAATCTGTAACTTTTTCTTACACCTCTCATGGATCGTCACCTTATCTTGGTGGGGGGTTTGCGTGCCCAGTGATCCCAGGAGCTATGTTGTCCGTGGGCAATTTGCCTCTGATAGGGTCTCCAAGACAAACTGGTCCCTGGGTGAAGGGCCAGACTAAGAACGATCCAACAGACTCTCATGATAAATTGTATATCAAGGATTCAGTGTACCCCGCCCGGTATGGGGTTACCGGGGCCCCACCCCTGGAGCCAGGCCTGGGGGAGGGGCTCGAAGGCTAGCGTCTGGTGGCCGGGTTTCCCCCATGGGACCCGGCCGGGCTCAGCCCGAAGGAGTTACATGGGTCCGCCCTCAGTGGGTTCACCACCTGCAGGAGGGATCATGGGGGTCCGTGCTATGTGGATTAGGTGGCGGTCAAAGGCGGAGACCTTGGCGGACTGATCCCAAGCTTTCTCACACTGGCTTTTGGTACGTGGAATGTCACCTCTCTGGTGGGGAAGGAGCTGAGCTGGTGTACGAGGTTGAGCGGATACGGCTAAGATATAGTCGGCCTCACCTCAACACACAGCTCCGGTTCCGGAACCAGTCTCCTGGAGAGGGCTAGAGTTTGCCTTTTTCTGGAGTTGCCCCGGGCGAGAGGCGACGAGCAGGGTAGGTATTCTTGTATCGCCCCACCTTGCTGCCTCTATATTGGAGTTTTCCCCGGTGGACGAAAGGGTTGCTTCCCTGCGCCTTCGGGTTGGGAAACGGGTCCTGACCATCATTTGTGCCTATGAACAAATGATGTTTCAGAGTACCCACCCTTTTTGGAGTCTGTGACTGGGGTGCTGGAGGGTGCTCCTCCTGGAGACTCCATTGTCCTACTGGGGGACTTCAATGCGCACGTGGGCAACGACAGTGAAACCTGGAGGGGGGGTGTTTGGGCAGGGAACGGCCTGCCCGATCTGAACCCGAGTGGTGTTCAGTTATTGGACTTCTGTGCTAACCACAGTCTGTCATAACGAACACCATGTTCAAGCATAAGGGTGTCCATATGTGCACCTGGCACCAGGACACCCTAGGTCCGAGGTTCGATGATCGATTTTGTTATCGTATCATCAGACCTGATGACCGTATGTCTTGGACCACCCGAGTAAAGAGAGGTGCAGAGCTGTCAACTGATCACCACCTGGTGGTGAGTTGGATCCGATGGCAGGGGAGGAAGCCATTCAGACCTGGTAGACCCAAACGTATAGTGAGGGTGTGCTGGGAGCGTCTGGCTGAGGCCCCTGTCCGGGAGGTCTTCAACTCCCACCTCCGGAAGAACTTCAACCACATTCCGAGGGAGTCTGGAGACATGGAGTCTGAATGGGCCATGTTCTCCACCTCTGTTGTTGAAGCGGCGGCCCAGAGCTGCGGCCGCAAGGTGGTCGAGTGCATCTCGTGGTGGCAACCCCCGAACCAAGTGGTGGACACCAGTGGTGAGGGGGGCCATTAAGCTGAAGAAGGAGTCCTATCAAGCTTGGTTGGCTTGTGGGACTCCCGAAGCAGCTGAGGTGTACCGGCAGGCCAAGCGGAGTGCAGCTCGGGTGGTTGCTGAAGCAAAAACCCGGGTATGGGAGGAGTTCGGTGAGGCCATGGAACAAGACTTTCGGTCGGCTTCAAAGAGATTCTGGCAAACTGTTCGGCGGCTCAGGAGGGGAAAGCAGCTCCCCTCCTGACTGTGTATGGTGCGGATGGGACACTGTTGACTTCAACTGGGGATATCGTCGGGCGGGTGAAGGAATACTTCGAGGATCTCCTCAATCCCACTGATACGCCTTCCACAGAGGAAGCAGGGTTTGGTGACGAGGGGGATGACTCGCCTATCACAGGGGCTGAGGTCGCCAAGGTGGTTAAAAATCTCCTTGGTGGCCGGGCCCCGGGGGTGGACGAGATTCGCCCTGAGTACCTCAAGGCCCTGGATGTTGTTGGGTTGTCATGGTTGACAACACCTCTGCAACATTGCGTGGAGGTCGGGGGCAGTGCCTTTGGCATGGCAAACCGGGGTGGTGGTTCCTCTCTTCAAAAAAGGGGACCGGAGGGTGTGCTCCAACTTTAGAGGATCACACTCCTCAGCCTCCCTGGGATGGTCTATGCAAGGTACTGGAGAGGAGAGTCTGGCCGTTGGATCGAACCTTGGATTCAGGAGGAGCAATGTGGTTTTCGTCCTGGCCTGTGTCACATCGGACCAGCTCTTTACCCTCTCGAGAATTCTTGAGGTTCGTGGGAGTTTGCCCACCAGTTTCATGTGTTTTTGTGGACTTGGAAGAAGGCATTTGACCGCGTCCCTCGTGGATTTTT
>CM035836.1:37519549-37538351 GCA_020510985.1 Pholidichthys leucotaenia | reverse complement strand
GAGTGTTTCGTCTCGCTGCCTGTACCCTTGTCTGGCGGTCCTTTTTGACATTTACGGTGACAAAAAGCCACAGACCGAGGAGTCGCCTTGTACAGCCACCATGTTATGTTTTGCTTGGGTCACGTGTTTTACATCATGGGAGTGTGGCGCCGCCTTGCTGTAAAAAAAATTCCACCCACCCCAGGTGTACCCCGCTGCAATGGAAACACAACCGAGGCCGAAATGAGTAATGGCGAGTCGAATCGAGTAAGACGAACTGGGGATAGTGAAAAAGGGCCATTAGTTAGTGTTTTATCATTTGACTGGTATGGATAAATCAAGCGTGAAACACATCTGTTTGAGTTTTTTTCTGTTCCTGATGTGTCCCCATTCAAATGGATAACAGCCATGAGCTAAAGTCCAGGTCCTGTATCGTAACACCTTGTCTGTCACTCACAGCACTGCAGTGGCAATTTGAATCAAACTCTCTACTAGCTACACTATACCACAACTAACTGGTAAGAACACATGCATCCTCCAAACTTTTGCCTTCAAATATTTGGTTGTGGGTGTTATTTTAGCCTAATTCTGATTGGCTGGTGACCAGTGTATGCTGCAATGAGGCAATGCAGCACTTCAAAAATGGAGCTTTTCTAACCTTTACTGCTCTGAGAACAGCAACCAAGCCAATGACACTCAAGAGTTTTTTGCAGTGAGGGTGCATAGATAGAAAATGAACAGAAAATAGATGCTCCCAAATTAAAAAAGAAAATATTCTTTGCAGACATGCTTCCATATACTTCACTCATTTTAGTGCAACAGTACACAGTCACTTAAAACAGTTTTACATACAGTATACGGAAGTGGTTGTATGTATGGAACTATTGTTACAGTTACAGAAAGTATTTCACTGTTGAGCAACTGAACAAACATTTCTCATCTGTGCTTGTTAAATTGATTGTAAGAGATTTTTTATATTTTCAAATAAAATTCTACATATGGTGCAACTCAGAAGTTGTTTTTTTTTTTTTTGTTTTTTTTAACAAGGAGAACGGGGGTCTTCACCAATTTATCATAAGTACAAATGCATAAATGTAATTAGGAACAAATCTGCAAAATAAAGGTGCAAAGATATGATACAAGATCCCAATTTAAAATTCAAAAAGTTGCAAATTATACGAAAACAGTCACAAGTTTTTGAAAAAAAAAGTTGCAAATCTACAAGAAAAAAAAAGTTGAATTATATATAATATATTGTGGAAGATGTGAAAAATGACGAGGGCAGGGTTCTTTCTCAGAGTCAGCTTTATTCACATCTCCATCATTCAAAGCAGAAAAAAAGACTGAATCAGTAATCTCTCGTCATTAAATATCAGGGACTTCACACCTCATAAATCACGTCCCACAGACCACCTTGCATAATAAAGACAGTCACAGTGCATTTCACCACTTTGCATAACAAAGACATTCACATGCATTTCCTTCATGAACATCACTTCCACTGTCTCCCATGCATCCTTTAATCGACCCCCCACAGTCTCCAGAACTCAGAAAGATTTATTGCCAAGTACATTAACAGTAAACAACTGATAACATACGAGGGATTTGACTTGACACAGAAAACGACCTGCAATTTCCGGTGACGCGGGCTAAGGGGCGTCTGAAAACGCGCCTGTCATCAGATGGGTACAGGATGCATAGGGAGGAAAAGGAAAACACAATAGGAAAGAGCAAAAAACCATTGATTGTCAGAATTCCGTCATATATGATCAATATTATGATTACAAGAAAAAAAGCCCTCAATGCACAGTTAGCAGACAAGAATGTACACAAGGACACAAAGAGAGCAGTGAGTGAGTGATCTTTTTCATCAGTTTTTGAGTCAGTGTGAGTGTAGTGTTGAGTGTAGGTGTTGTATCAGTTAAGAACAACAAAGTCTCTTTGGCAGGAGATGTTTTGTCTTAGCTGCTGGCATTTGTCCTTGAGCCCTGCAGCTGACTGTCTGTAGAGTCAATGCAGCTCAAATGTTTTGGAACAAAAAACTGCAGATAATCTGGAGGACTTGTGTGAGGGGGTCAGATTAGTCGAATAGTACTGATCCCAGAGAAAGAAACTTTATATTCTCTTAAAGATTCAGTACTTTAATCCTTCAGTGCTGGACGTTGAATCCTTCATGGACAGCTCTCAGCGTGATCATGATGTAATCCATTTTCCTAGACAGTTCTCCATCTGCCGCTGTCAGAGTCCTCTCCATTTTTCAATTTGATGGTTTAAGCCTCGCCTGGCCAGCATTTTGATAGGCTATGTCCATCTTCATCAATTTACGGTACACCAGGACAAAAAGTGGTGTGGAATAAATAGAATAAATGCAATCTTAGCCTTGCATATCAAGGCTAAGATTCCTGCCTTTGTTCTGATCTAAAATGTGAGTCATAGAACCGGTCCAAGAGGTCCCATTAGTGTTCACCACAATATTTAAATTTCTGCTTAGAAGTGGTAGTTGAAAGTCTTGTTATTCAGCTCTGTAACATGATAGAGAAAGATTTATGAGGATTTTTGGCGGAAGAATTTTCTCTTTTTCCAGGCTGGGAGGGGCAATGTCCCCCCTGCCCCCCCCCCCCCCCCTTGATTGACACCTAAGAATGGGATAGGGGGATGACAGGTCAACAAGGGGGGATGATGTCGGCTCATTTTACTGACATCCCCCCTCACGTCACCTACTGACTACAACTTCACATAATGTCCATTTTCCCCCTGTGTTGTAGGCATGGACAGTGATGAAGGACCCAGAACACAGAGCTGCCCAGCATAATGCCTGTGTCTTTAGCAACACTGCCCTCTTGTGAAAATTCAATATACATGTTATGAATGAATGAATGAATGAATCTTTATTTCAGATAGTACAGGTTAAAAGAAACTGAATAATATAACAAAGGGGGAAAGAAAATCCAACAAGGTCAAATTAGACAATAACTCCTCTGATTATACAATTCAACGTAAGTTATTCGAAATGGGTGATGGCTGAAGCCGCAGCTTATATTGCCCACCCATATTCCATCCAAGAATTCAAAAGAGAAAAAAAGAGAAGAAAAAAAACAAAAAACAAGACAAGAGCGATTACAATTCAAAAACAAAGCTAAGACAAAATGTGACAGAAAAAACTAAGCTAAGCTAAGCTAAGCTAAGCGATTACAATCCAAAAACAAAGCTAAGACAAAATGTGACAGAAAAAAAGAAAAAACTAAGCAACAACACAACACAGACTGGATATGACAATCCTTATGTGATTTTACATGTCATCTTGTATATATGTTTGGAGTATTTCTTCCTTTAGTTTTTGTTTAAATTGTCCAAGCATTGTACATGATTTTAATTCAGGTCAAAAATCGTTTCATAATTTGACTCCTTGCACTGAAACACAGTGTTGCTTGGTGGTAGTTCTCACTGAAGGTTTTTGAAATATACATGTTCCTCTAAAATGATATTGATTCTCCCTTGTTTGGAACAACTTTTGGATATTTGCGGGCAGTGATAGATTCTTCACTTTAAACATTATTACTACAGTTTTAAAGTCAACCAGATCTTTCAACTTGAGAGCTTTTAAGAAAAAGTGGGTTTGTTGGTTCCCTGTAAGATGCTTTGTTTATTATTCTAATAGCTCTCTTCTGAAGCATAAAGAGTGGATATATGTTTGTTTTATATGTATTTCCCCATACTTCATTACAATATGTCATGTATGGGAGTATTAATGAATGATACAAGGTATATAGTGTGGGTTGATTCAGCAAATATTTCACTCTGTGTAATATTGCAATTGATTTGGATATTTTACCTTTAATATAATTAATATGTGACTTCCAACACAGTTTATTATCAATTATTACTCCAAGAAATTTAGTTTCAGATACCCTTTCAATCTCTACACCATTTACACTGAGTTTAGATACTGAGTTGTTGTGATGGTTGTTAAAGACTATAAATTTTGTCTTACTTAAATTGAGCGTTAATTTGTTTGAATCAAACCACAGTTTAAGCTTTCCTAATTCCTTTCCGAGTGTATCCAGAAGTTGTTCCAGATTGCTTCCACTGCATAATAGATTAGTGTCATCAGCAAACAATATTAAGTGCATTTTTTCTGAAACTTTACATATATCATTTATATACATATTGAATAATAATGGCCCCAAAACTGAACCCTGTGGGACTCCACAAGTACCCTTCAGTAGCTTTGAGTTTTCGTTACCAACACATACATACTGATATCTATTCTTTAAGTAACTACTTAACCAGGACAGTGCTACTCCTCTAATACCACAATTTTGTAGTTTCTTTAATAATAAATTATGATCCACTGTATCAAATGCTTTTTTAAGATCCAGGAATACCCCAACTGAATACTCTTTATTTTCAATGGCAGTTGATATTTTTTCTATAAATTCCATTAGAGCAAATGCAGTTGTCCTCTTGTGTCTGAACCCATATTGCTGCTCACACAATAAATTATTCTTCAGTATGAAGTTGTCAATTTTCTCATAGAATATTTTTTCAAGTATCTTGGAAAATTGTGGCAATAGTGAAATTGGTCTATAGTTTGAGAATTCCCCTCTGTCACCCGTCTTGTATATCGGAATTACTTTAGCTATTTTCATTGCATTGGGAAATATACCTGTTTGGAGAGACAGGTTACAGATATACGTCAGTGGTTTCACTAAGCATTCAATAACAGTTTTGACTAAGAGCATGTCAATACCATCACAGTCCGTAGATGTTTTACTTTTAAACGATTTAACAATTTCAATGACCTCTCTCTCGTCTGTGTTCTTTATGAAAATGGAGTCTTTTATAGCAGTGTTTTTGCTTATTGTATCATCTGTAGGCGCCGTAATGGGTATTTCTCGAGCCAAATTAGGACCAATGTTAACAAAAAAGTTATTAAATTCATCTGCAGGTGAAGCTGCATTCACACTCTGAGTCGTTTTATTATTTTTTGAAAAATCGGTTGGGTAGCTTGTATTTCTGCTTTTATTTCCAAGAATACTGTTAAGTATTGTCCATGTATTTTTAATATTGTCTCTGTTTTTCTCCAGTGCTTTACTGTAATAGTCTCTCTTACTACATCTTATTATATATGTTAACTTATTTTTGTATCTTTTATACCGTTACTCTGCTTCTTTTGTCCTTTTCTTTAGGAAAGCTTTATATAATAAATTTTTCTTTTTACACGCCTTTTGTAATTCTTTGGTTAACCATGGCTTATCGGCAAATTTATGTTTAAGCTTTTTCTTTACTAATGGACAATTTTTTTCATAAAGAGTGGTTATGTTTATAAAAGCGTCATAAGCTTCATTTACATCTGATACATAGACTTCTGCAATATACATGTTAGTATTAATGCTGCACACAGGGTTTTTTTTTTTTTACTTTTTCTTATTACTTTATTACCATTAACAAACAAACAAGGCATTAACATACAAATTACAGAGTTTACAATTTATGCCTGAGGTTGAACAGAAACAATATCAGATATATATTACATACACAGCAAACCATTTAAAAATAATAATAAAATTAAAGAAAAAGAAAAAAAGGGGGCTGTCTTATAGTAATTTAAACAAATCTAATAAAAAAAATAGTTTAATAGCTTTCTTATCTGTTGCAGTTCTCAGTGATCGGCTCAAGAGTTTGAGCTCATTCCTCCACTGGTTCAGACAGAGTTTAATTTTCAAATATCTACATTTGTGGATAAAAATGTACCCAAAAGTAGTATATTATTAACAAGATAATCCAAATTCTTATTTTCAACACAAACACCAAACTTGACTGTTTTAACTGACAAAGGTGGCATCTCAGTTTCCCTGGAGCGTAGCCAGCTCCACATCTCTTCCCCAAAGGACTGCACCACTACACATTATAAAAAGGCAAGTTCTGCTATCAATATCTTTTTCACAGAAATCACAGTTGTTCATGTCCAAATTAAATCTAAGTAATTCTTTGATATTATCTTAAACGCTGCACACAGGTTTACTAATATATAGAGGCAAGAAAAAGTCTGTGAACTCTTTGTAGTTATCTAGTTTTGCACATTAATTGGCCATAAATGTGATCTGATCTACCAAGTGTAGATAATGTGCTAAAGTGTTCACCTGTACGCCAGATATCTGTCGTCTTGGCATCAGGGGACAGAGACCCTTAGTGTGCAGCTAACTAAGATTGAATTGTTTGGGAAGAACACGCAGCTCTACATGTGTGTCATAAAAAAGGGCACTACATACCAATATGAAAACATCATGCATGATGAAAATAATAAGATAAGATCAGCCTTTATTAGTCCCACAATGGGGAAATTCCAGGCTTGCAGCAGCAAAGGGATAGCAGCACTCAGAGCAACAGGAAATAAGGCTACAGTCACACTGCAGGTCTTAATCCTCAATTCTGATTTTTTGCCAAGATCTGATTTTTTTGTGTGGGTGTTCACATTATAATTTAAATGCAACCGCCATCAGACTCCAGTGTGAACGATCTACAGCTATGAAGTGACCCGCATGCGCAGAAGAAAACATAACGTCAGACACAGCGTTGTGTTTACGGAAGTAAATATGAGCCCTGAACGACTGAGGGGGACAGAACTTCTTCACCCTTGATGCAGCGCAGCAAAATAAATGTTAAAATCATTCAGAAATGATTCTGCACAAAATAAATATGAGACCAGCTTCATTCCTCTACAGGCCAGATGGTGGCTGTGATCAGCTCTGCTTTAGCACAACTGATCCATTAAACAGCTCTCTTTAAAATGAGACCCGTGTCTCAGTGGGATTACCTGTATAAATAAAGTTAATAATAAATAATCCCAGCGATTACAGTACGGCTCTCGCCCACTGACGTTGTCAGTGGCTTACGCCCGAATAAACAGCTGGGCTAGTACCAGCAGTCCTGCACAGGAAGGAGAAGCCGCCACAGACTCCCCTCTCCTGGACTGTGTTTCCGTACCTCCCTATCTGGCCATTCCGCTCCACAGTCATGTCCGGATTAACTTTACATATTACAATGGCCAGGACTGTGCTGTTCACAGGGAAAAAGGAATTTGGAGCGTCCAGTAACTGTGGCGTTACTTGTTTTTTTTTTTTAAAAATGTACCGTTACTGTGCGCCTGCTTGTCTGACGCCCCCCTCCCCCCCCCCCGAAATTTTGAAGTTGTTTTGCAAAAATTACGATCCAGTGATGAAGGGAAGAAGATTGTTTCCAAAGAGAGCACAGATCAGCTGTGTCTGCCATGCTGGCTGCATCCTCCACTGCAGAATTGTAGCGTCTGTCTCACTTCAATGAGGAAAAAGTCGGATGAAATGTGACACTGTGGCACACATACAGTATATGCACATATGTATATGATTGTATGATTCATATGTATACCACCTTAGGCTTCACATCTGAGACGGAACAAAGGACTGAGCCGTTCTGGAGATAACACGAGGGTGTGAAAGTTTAGTCTTTGGCATGCAAAGAGATAGCCTTGGGGGATTTCTCCCAGCGGCCAGAGATTAGGAGGTGGAGTGAGTTAAGATTGGGGAGAAGTTACATTGTGACTGGGATTAAGTACCATGTGACTGTATGCTTGATGTCCTGGGTATAAAAGGGACAGATGTGGGGAGATTCACTCTCTTTTTCTGTGTTTGGAAGATGTTGGAGAATGTGAATAAAACCGACTTGAGAAATAAACTCAGCCTCGTCCTTCACCATTCTCCACACTGGTGACCCTTAGACGCATTATGAGCTGAAGCAATTCTCCCGAGCCAAACTCGTCAGGAGCCAACCAAATGGATGCAGCCACAGTTCATCTACCGGACTTCTGGCAGAACAATCCGCGCTCCTGGTTTAGCGCGGTTGAGGCACAGTTCAACCTCCGGAGGATTTTGGTAGACACCACAAAGTTCTACCATGTGGTTGCAAAGCTGGACAACCACACAGCCCAGCAAGTGGAGAGCCTGATCAACCACCCGCCGGACAGCGACAAGTACAGCACGTTGAAGGCTGCACTCATCCGTTACTTCACTCCCTCGGTGGAGGAGCGAGCAGAAGGGATCCTGGCGCTGACTGAATTTGAGAGCGACAGACCTGCAGACCTGATGGGGAAGATGTTGAGGCTGAGAGACTCCGAAGATGATAGCTTCATCTTCACCCACCTTTTCCTCAGGACCCTACCGTCAGCGGTGAGAGTTACCCTGGCCAGTTCACCACTGTTGGCCCGGCGAGACTACCACGAGCTGGGCCAGGAGGCGCAACGACTCGTCAATGCCAATAAACAGCGTGCCGCTACGGCCGCGGCAGCGGAGCTAGGCACAACGTCCGGAGATGGCAGGGGGCCAGAGGCTGCAGCACCAGACTCACCGACGACGGCGGCGGCAGGGGCCAGGAAATACAGAGCAGACGACGTCCTTTGCTTCTACCATCGCCGTTTCGCAGAGAGGGCACGCAAGTGCATTCCACCGTGCTATTTCAAGCACTCGGGAAAACACCAAGACCGGGGGTCGGTAGCAGCTGCGGCCCTCAGAGAGGAGAACAAGCTGCTCTACCTGAAGGATACACGCTCTGGGAGGGATTTCCTCGTGGACACAGGCTCCAAGTTGAGTTTCATCACACCTTCCTACGCTGATCGGCTGGCGCCTTCCAGTGGCCCCGGGGTGTCAGCAGCAAATGGCTTGGCGATTAAGACCTTCAGTGAGAGGACTCTGCTTCTGTCTTTACATGGCCGTGCATTCGAGTGGACTTTCGTCATAGCGGCAGTCAATTTCAACATGTTAGGGGCTGATTTTTTGTGCTCAAATGGTTTGCTAGTTGATCTTGGTCTTTTTATTCTATTCCCTGTACAGCTCGAGTGGCCTCGCCAACAGCACAAGCCAACATCAAAGCTGCAGGTGGTAAGTTCCACACACTCCTCACTCAGTTCCCAGCACTCACGGTTCCAACATTTTCGGCGACCGTGGCTAAACACGGAGTGGAACATTTTATTACTACCACCGGCCCACCCGTTTTTGCAAAAGCTCGGCGCTTGGATTCAGCTAAACTGACCATAGCGCGCGAGGAGTTTGCCAACCTGGAAAGGTTGGGCATCATCAGGCGTTCGAAGAGCCCATGGGCTTCACCGCTTCACATGGTCCCAAAAGCTGATGGCTCGTGGCGACCTTGCGGTGATTTTCCCAGGTTGAACAACGCTACAGCGCACGACCGCTACTCAATCCCGCACATCCAAGATTTTTCAGTTCATTTGGTGGGGGCGCA
Organism: Pholidichthys leucotaenia; assembly: GCA_020510985.1. NCBI lineage: Eukaryota > Metazoa > Chordata > Actinopteri > Cichliformes > Pholidichthyidae > Pholidichthys > Pholidichthys leucotaenia. Next base: position 37,529,099 of record CM035836.1, on the reverse strand, counting down.
CATTTTTTCTAAAATAGACTTGGTACGCGGTTACCACCAGGTCCCAGTGTGCGCTGAGGACATACCCAAAACAGCGGTAATAACTCCTTTCGGGCTTTTTGAGTTTTTGCGCATGCCGTTTGGGTTTAAAGGCACGGCGCAGACGTTCCAACGCATGATGGACACGGTTCTGCGCGACCTCCCCTTCGTGTTTGTCTACCTGGATGACATATTGGTAGCCAGCGCGTCCGAAGACGAACACGAAAACCACCTCACAGCAGTTTTCCGGAGGTTGGCAGAGCACAGGTTAATAATCAACCCAGCGAAGTGTCAGTTCGGGGTGGCGCAGATTGATTTTTTGGGGCATCGCGTCTCTCCAGAAGGAGTGGTTCCTCTGCCCGACAAAGTGTGCGCAATAACAAATTTTCCCCAGCCTCAAACGGTCAAAGCGTTACAGGAGTTTTTGGGAATGGTGAATTTTTATAACCGTTTCCTCTCCCACGCAGCGCAGCTCATGCAACCATTGTATGCTGCACTAAAAAAACAAAAGCCCACAAACAAAATCGAATGGTCTCCGGAGCGAGAGCACGCATTCACGGAAGTCAAAACAGCCCTGGCAAACGCTGCGTTGTTGGCACATCCAGACCCAATGGCCCGCATAGCGCTCACCACTGACGCGTCAGATGTGGCCATAGGAGCGTTCGTGGAACAGTATGTAGCAGAAGCTTGGCAACCGCTCGCCTTTTTCAGCAGGACCTTGCGCGATAGTGAACGAAAATACAGCGCATTCGACAGGGAGTTGTTAGCTCTCCACTTGGCCATTCGCCACTTCCAGTTCTGGCTGGAGGGACGCTGTTTCACCACGTTCGTTGATCACAAGCCGCTGACCTTCGCGATGGCCAAGATTTCAGAACCATGGTCGGGCCGGCAGCAGAGACAGCTGGCCGCGATCTCGGAGTTTACTACCGATATCCAGCATGTAGCGGGTAAACTTAATGTAGTGGCAGACTGCCTCTCGCTCGCCGTGGCGGCTCCAGCCCGCGCAGGGGTAGATTTTGCAGCCATGGCCGCGGATCAGGTTAGCGACGTGGAAGTGCGCGCGGCCCCAGTCGGCATAGGGGTAGATTATGCAGCCATGGCCGCGGATCAGGTTAGCGACGCAGACGTGCGTGCGCTCCAGTCTGGACCAACAGGGTTAAGGCTGGAGAACAGGGTGTTGCAAGACGGTATGCCCCCCACTAATCTGCGATGTCTCCACTGGGCAACCGCATCCTGTGGTACCGGCCACGTGGCGCCGCCGCGTTTTTGACTCGATTCATTCCCTGGCGCACCCTGGAGTGCGCGCGTCGGTCAAAATGGTGGGAGAGAAATTTGTATGGCCAAGCCTGCGCAAGCAAGTTAGAGAGTGGGCAGCAGCCTGCATGGCCTGCCAACGAGCCAAGGTGCACAGGCACACAAGAGCTCCTTTGGAGCCATTTCACATCCCGGCTAAGAGGTTTGATCATGTTCATGTGGACCTCGTAGGCCCCCTCCCGCCGTCACAGGGGTGCACACACCTTCTGACAATGGTTGACTGCACCACGCGCTGGCCGGAAGTTGTCCCACTGTCATCAACCACAGCCGAGGAGGTGGCGCGCGCGTTTTTAACAGCATGGGTAGCGCGTTTTGGAGTTCCGTCGGACATTACATCCGACAGAGGCCCGCAATTTGTTTCTGAACTTTGGTCAGCAATGGCCCGCAGCCTGGGGGTGACGATTCACCGCACAACCGTGTATATTCGGTGCACGGTGGCGCAGTGGTTTAGCACTGTGGCAGCACAGTTTTACCCTTGGCCGGGGGATCGCGGGGATCATGAGGTCGTGGGTTCGATCCCAGCCCCCGACCAACAGTGAGCTGTGTGGAGTTTGCATGTTCTCCCCGTGTTGCGTGGGTTTACTCCGGGATTTCTCCGGTTTCCTCCCGCATACCAAAAACATGTAGGTTTAGGGCGCTCGCGCACGCAGCGACCAGCAGCCGGTGGCTTGTCACCAGACTGCAAACCAAGTCTACCTACGGGTACAAATAAGTAACAAAAAAAAAACAAAAACCTGTGTATATTCCGCAGGCTAACGGGTTATGCGAACGTTTCCACAGGTCATTGAAGGCAGCTCTCAGGGCGTCGCTTATGGATACAAATTGGGTGGACAGGCTACCATGGGTTTTATTGGGGTTGCGTTCTGCACCTAAAGAGGATTTAGAAGCCTCCCCAGCTGAGCTAGTTTTCACACAGCCACTTCGGCTGCCCGGGGAATTTCTCCCAGATAATCCGGCGCCAGAGTGCTCCCCAGCTCAGCGGTTACAGAGTAGCACGGGCCCGAGCACGCTACCTGGCCCCGTTCACCACAGTTTTCCACGTGTTTTTGTGGCTAAAGCTTTAAAAAATGCAGAGTTTGTTTTTGTCAGACATGATGCCCATCTCCCACCTTTACGCCCACCTTATGATGGACCATATAGAGTGCTGGAAACAGGGGATAAGCATTTATTGCTAGATTTGGGGGGGCAGAAAAGAAATGATTGGCATAAACAGGCTCAAACCCGCTTTTGTGGTAGCTGACGAAACTGTGCAGTTGGCTAAGGCTCCTCGGCGCGGCAGACCCCCTAGAGAGCATTCCCCAGAACACCCACAGAGATTGACTAACAGTTCTAATCCTCAGGCAACAGCTCCACAGCAGGAAGACGCCGCGGGGGTGGTAAAGCCCGCTTACAGCAGATATGGGAGGCAACTGAGGCCCAGGTGACATTTGGACTGATGTGTAGTAATTTTACCATGACTTGCAAACTGTTATTACGTTTATTCCATCTTAGACGTTTGGGGGGGGGGGTCATGTGGCACACATATATGCACATATGTATATGATTGTATGATTCATACGTATACCATCTTAGGCTTCACATCTGAGACGGAACAAAGGACTGAGCCGTTCTGGAGATAACACGAGGGTGTGAAAGTTTAGTCTTTGGCATGCAAAGAGATAGCCTTGGGGGATTTCTCCCAGTGGCCAGAGATTAGGAGGTGGAGTGAGTTAAGATCGGGGGGAAGTTACATTGTGACTGGGATTAAGTACCATGTGACTGTATGTTTGATGTCCTGGGTATAAAAGGGACAGATGTGGGGAGATTCACTCTCTTTTTCTGTGTTTGGAAGATGTTGGAGAATGTGAATAAAACTGACTTGAGAAATAAACTCAGCCTCGTCCTTTACCATTCTCCACAACACGACCGTTCAGCCTGAGGTCGCTGTGGAAAATATCAGACACGGATCTGAATTAGGACCACATATGAAAGTGGCCTGGGTCTGGTGGGAAAAAACTGTAAATGTGCTGTATGCTTTATTCCTCATAAATCTGCAACTTTTTCCTAATAATTTGCATTTTTTTTCTAGTTAATTTACAATTTTTCCTGTAAATTTGCAACTTTATTCTCAAAAAATTTACTTTCTTCTATTAAATCTGTAACTTTTTCTTACACCTCCTCATGGATCGTCACCTTATCATGGTGGGGGGGTTTGCGTGCCCCAGTGATCCCAGGAGCTATGTTGTCCGGGGGCAATTTGCCTCTGATAGGGTCTCCCAAGACAAACTGGTCCTGGGTGAAGGGCCAGACTAAGAACGATCCAACAGACTCTCATGATAAATTGTATATCAAGGATTCAGTGTACCTCGCCCGGTATGGGGTTACCGGGGCCCCACCCTGGAGCCAGGCCTGGGGGACGGGCTCGAAGGCTAGCGTCTGGTGGCCGGGTTTCCACCCATGGGACCCGGCCGGGCTCAGCCCGAAGGAGTTACATGGCTCAGCCCTCCAGTGGGTTCACCACCTGCAGGAGGGATCATGGGGGTCCGGTGCTATGTGGATTAGGTGGCGGTCAAAGGCGGAGACCTTGGCGGACTGATCCCAAGCTTTCTAAACTGGCTTTTGGTACATGGAATGTCACCTCTCTGGTGGGGAAGGAGCCTGAGCTGGTGTACGAGGTTGAGCGATACCGGCTAGATATAGTCGGCCTCACCTCAACACACAGCTCCGGTTCCGGAACCAGTCTCCTGGAGAGGGGCTGGAGTTTGGCCTTTTCTGGAGTTGCCCCGGGTGAGAGGCGACGAGCAGGGGTGGGTATTCTTGTATCGCCCCACCTTGCTGCCTCTATATTGGAGTTTTCCCCGGTGGATGAAAGGGTTGCTTCCCTGCGCCTTCGGGTTGGGAAACGGGTCCTGACCATCATTTGTGCCTATGTACCAAAGGATGTTTCAGAGTACCCACCCTTTTTGGAGTCTGTGACTGGGGTGCTGGAGGGTGCTCCTCCTGGAGACTCCATTGTCCTACTGGGGGACTTCAATGCGCACGTGGGCAACGACAATGAAACCTGGAGGGGGGTGATTGGGAGGAACGGCCTGCCCGATCTGAACCCGAGTGGTGTTCAGTTATTGGACTTCTGTGCTAACCACAGTCTGTCCATAATGAACACCATGTTCAAGCATAAGGGTGTCCATATGTGCACCTGGCACCAGGACACCCTAGGTCACAGGTTGATGATCGATTTTGTTATCGTATCATCAGACCTGCGACCGTATGTCTTGGACACCCGAGTAAAGAGAGGTGCAGAGCTGTCAACTGATCACCACCTGGTGGTGAGTTGGATCCGATGGCAGGGGAGGAAGCCATTCAGACATGGTAGACCCAAACGTATAGTGAGGGTGTGCTGGGAGCGTCTGGCTGAGGCCCCTGTCCAGGAGGTCTTCAACTCCCACCTCCGGAAGAACTTCAACCACATTCCGAGGGAGTCTGGAGACATGGAGTCTGAATGGGCCATGTTCTCCACCTCTGTTGTTGAAGCGGCGGCCCAGAGCTGCGGCCGCAAAGTGGTCGGTGCATCTCGTGGTGGCAACCCCCGAACCAAGTGGTGGACACCAGTGGTGAGGGGGGCCATTAAGGTGAAGAAGGAGTCCTATCAAGCTTGGTTGGCTTGTGGGACTCGCGAAGCAGCTGAGGTGTACCGGCAGGCCAAGCGGAGTGCAGCTTGGGTGGTTGCTGAAGCAAAAACCTGGGTATGGGAGGAGTTCGGTGAGGCCATGGAACAAGACTTTCGGTCGGCTTCAAAGAGATTCTGGCAAACTGTTCGGCGGCTCAGGAGGGGAAAGCAGCTCCCCGTCCACACTGTGTATGGTGCGGATGGGACACTGTTGACTTCAACTGGGGATATCGTCGGGCGGTGGAAGGAATACTTCGAGGATCTCCTCAATCCCACTGATACGCCTTCCACAGAGGAATCAGGGTTTGGTGACGAGGGGGATGACTCGCCTATCACAGGGGCTGAGGTCGCCAAGGTGGTTAAAAATATCCTTGGTGGCCGGGCCCCAGGGGTGGACGAGATTCGCCCTGAGTAACTCAAGGCCCTGGATGTTGTTGGGTTGTCATGGTTGACACGCCTCTGCAACATTGCGTGGAGGTCGGGGGCAGTGCCTTTGGCATGGCAAACCGGGGTGGTGGTTCCTCTCTTCAAAAAAGGGGACCGGAGGGTGTGCTCCAACTTTAGAGGGATCACACTCCTCAACCTCCCTGGGAAGGTCTATGCCAAGGTACTGGAGAGGAGAGTCTGGCCGTTGGTCGAACCTCGGATTCAGGAGGAGCAATGTGGTTTTCGTCCTGGCCGTGGCACATCGGACCAGCTCTTTACCCTCTCGAGAATTCTTGAGGGTTCGTGGGAGTTTGCCCAACCAGTTTACATGTGTTTTGTGGACTTGGAGAAGGCATTTGACCGCGTCCCTCGTGGATTTTTGTGGGGGGTGCTTCGGGAGTATGGGGTATCGGGCTTGTTGTTACGAGCTATTTGGTCTCTGTACGACCGTTGTGAGAGTTTGGTTCATAATGCCAACACTCGGTCGGAGTCATTCCCAGTGAGAGTTGGACTCCGCCAGGGCTGCCCTTTGTCACCGATCCTGTTCATAATTTTTATGGACAGGATTTCTAGGCGCAGCCAGGGAATGGAGGGTGTCATGCTTGGTGACCACAGGATCTCATCTCTGTTGTTTGCAGATGATGTTGTCCTGTTGGCTTCATCCAGCAATGACCTACAGCTCTTGCTGGGACGGTTTGCCGCTGAGTGTGAAGCGGCTGGGATGAGAATCAGCACCTCCAAGTCCGAGTCCATGGTCCTCAGCCGGAAAAAGGTGGATTGTCCTCTCCAGGTTGGGGACAGGCTCCTGCCCCAAGTGGAGGAGTTTAAGTATCTTGGGGTCTTGTTCACGAGTGAGGGGAAAATGGAGCGAGAGATCGACAGACGGATTGGAGCAGCATCTGCAGTGATGCGGACGTTGTACCGGTCTGTTGTGGTGAAGAGGGAGCTTAGTTCTAAGGCAAAGCTGTCGATTTACCAGTCAATCTACGTTCCTACTCTCACCTATGGTCACGAGCTTTGGGTAATGACCGAAAGAACGAGATCGCGGATACAAGTGGCTGAAATGAGCTTTCTCCGTAGGATTGCTGGACTCACCCTCAGAGATAGGGTGAGGAGCTCAGTCATCCGGGAGAGGCTCAGAGTAGAACCGCTGCTCCTCCACATTGAAAGGAGTCAGTTGAGGTGGTATGGGCATCTTATTAGGATGCCTCCTGGACACCTCCCACTTGAGGTGTTTCAGGCACGTCCCACTGGGAGGAGACCCCGGGGCAGACCCAGGACTCAGAGGAGAGACTATGTCTCCCAGCTGGTCTGGGAACGCCTTGGTATCCCCTCTGAAGAGCTGGAGCAGGTGGCCGGGGAGAGGGAAGTCTGGGCTTCTCTGCTTGAACTGCTGCCTCCGCGACCCGGACCTCCGGAAAAACGGTAGAAGATGGATGGATGGATGGACTTTTTCTTACAAATTTTCAACTTTTTTCTCAAAAATTTACAACTTTTTTCTTTTAAATTGTACATGTTTTTCCTCATAAATTTGTCACTTTTTCCCTCAGAAATCTGCTGCTTTTTTCTTATAAATTTGCATTTTTTTTCACAATATGTTCTTCTAAATTTGCAGCTTTTTTCTTAAAAATATTTCACTTTTCTCATCGCTATTTTTTGAGATAAATTTGCTTGTTTCTACCAGTAAATTTTACTTTCCTCATGAAGTTCAGACTTTTTTATGTAAATTTTCATGTAAATTTGCAACTTTTTTTTTTCTTGTAAATTTTCTATCTGGATGCACACAACACAGATATGTAAATATGTACGTGTGTGTGTGTGTGTGTGTGTGTGTGTGTGTGTGTGTGCGAGGTCAGAGACCTCTGCCTTCCAGGATGCTGTTAAACACCATGATGGCTGTTAACAAAGGACCTCCTGTGCCGCAGGAGGACCTGAGTCTTGGCTGAAAAACAATCTGCTCTGGCCCTTCCTGTTGAGCGCCCCCATGATAACAGATCACTCCAGGTTACTGTCCAGATACACACCCAGATACTTACAGGTGTGTTCTGTCTCACTTGGTTCACCCTGAATAGTGACAGGTTGCAGGGGAGGCCTGGACCTGTGAAAATCCACAACCGTCTTCTTGGTCTTAGAGGTGCTCAGAAGCAGGCCATTCATCTCGCTCCAGACACTGAAGGCACTGACGAGGTCCCTGTACTCCACCTCCTGCCCTTCCACACTCCTGCCACAGTGATCGCATCATCAGAATACTGCTGAATGTGGTATGACTCTGTGTTGTCGTTAAAGTCTGATGTGTACAGAGTGAACAGGTTCGGAGCCAAGGCCGTCCCCTGTGGAGCCCCCGTGCTGCTTTCCACAATCCCCGAGATGCAGCCCCCAAGTCTGATGAACTGTGGTCTTCCCACCAAACAGTCAGTGATCCAGGAAGTAAAAGAGGCGTCCACCTCTATCTTTTCGAGCTTCTCTCTCAACAGCAAAGGCTGGATGGTACTGAAAGTGCTCGAAAAGTCAAAGAACATAATCCTCACTTGACTCCTCAGCTCACGCAAGTAGGAAAATGGCTGATGTAGCAAGTTGAGGATGGCGTCATCCACTCCAGTGTGGTCCTGGTACCTGAACTATAGGGAATAATAATAATAATGGATTTGATTTATATAGGGCTTTACATGTCAAGCGACATCTCAAAGTGCTTCCAGTGAGTCCATTCTTCATTCACTCCAGACAGGCATTGATGGGGTAACCCTGGAGTTACAGGGACTCCGGATCCAGTCTGTTGCAGGTGCAGTGTGGACAGAGCCTTGTGTTCATCCATACCAGCTCCGTTTGCATTTTGCAGCGACATGGATAAGAACAGAGTTTAAAATACAAGCTCACGTGAGAATTATACAAAATAATGCGAGATCTGGAGAAAGACCCAAAAGTGACTGAGATGAACTGATCGTGATCATGTGACAAGAACAAGAAAGTGTGATGTAGCAGCTCCCCACCTGGATTTTAGGGCTCTAAATAAAACGCTTGTAGCCCGTTAATTTTTTTTTTTTTTTTTTTTTTATTTAAGTTTTTGTAAAGGGTATACAGGTCGTTACAGCAATGCAGTGTTTACATTTTCATCACATGTTCCCTTATTTTCTGATATCTGACAACATTGGAAGATTAATTCTTACAACACCCCTTTTTTTTTTTTTTTTTTAAAGTGAAAGAAAAAGTGAAATTAAAGAGAAAAAAAAACAAGAAACAAATAACAAAAAAAAAAACAACAAACCAGTAAAAAACAAACAAAAAGAAAAAGTAAGTAAATAAAGATAAAAGAGCATCTGAGTCGTGTTGGAACAAAGAGCGGAACCATTATTGAAATGGTATTTGTCAAAGATTAGATCTAATGGAAGACACATATGCGGTCCAGGGTTGCCAAAAGTTCATGAACCCATCCATGTCCTGTCTCAGTGCGAATGTCAACTTTTCCATCGAGTAAATGTCTTGGATCACGTTAGTCCAATCTTCAGGTGTAGGACAGTCCTTCAACATCCATTTTTTAGTTAGAGCTTTTTTGCTTGCCAATATTAAAACATTGAATAAGTATTTTTCTCCTCGTCTTTCCAGTGAGTCCGGTAGTAAACCCAAATACAAAGTTACAAAAGAAAAGGGAACTGTAATTTTGAATATTTTCCCCAATATTGTCTGTACCTTGGTCCAATATTGGTGGATAACTGGGCATGACCAAAACACATGAAAATGATTTGCTGTCTTTTCACCACACAAGCGCCAACAGTTCAATCCCTTATGGGTAAATTTGTTTTGTGCAGGTGTTCTGAAAAATCTTGCCAAGTTTTTCCATCCAAATTCTCTCCACTGCAGGGATGAGGTACTTTTCCATTGCTGTTTATTTAGCTTTTCCCATATTTCCAGTTGTAAAGTGAAATTCCCCTCTTTTTCCCATCTCTCTTTTATATAAGATGTGTTGTCTCCTTTTAAGTCTTGAAGACATTGGTATATTTTAGAAATGTATCTGATCCCTGGGATCCCTTTATATGCCATTAAGAAGACCTTCAGAACACCTGACTGGGCCCTTTCCAAAACCTCCTTTTTAAGTATATTGTTTATGTGGTGTCTAAGCTGGAAGAACCTGTAAAGGTCTTGATTTATTAG
>CM035836.1:37397680-37519540 GCA_020510985.1 Pholidichthys leucotaenia | reverse complement strand
TAGCCTAATCAAAGTCCTGGCCTGAATCTGATTGAAATGCTGTGGCATGACCTTAAAAAGGCAGTCCGTACTCAAAAACGATCCAATGTGGCTGAATTACAACAATTCTGCAAAGATGAGTGGGCCAAAATTCCTCCGTCGTCAGCCTCCGTCGGTCTATGATGACCATGGAAGAGAATCCTAAATGTCTACTCTGCTGGAACAGCACCGCCTGTGGCTGAACAGGCCAATGCGCGAATGGCAGTCCCTGTCACACAGGTCGCACTTGTGGGTGGTCTCCGTGCTGCTGGGTCTGTGGCGGTTCTTCCTGCGGGTCCGTTTTTCATCTGCTGCAGCAGTCAGTCTTTCTTCACCCGCCTTGAGCTGTCTGGTCAGGGTGCCTCTCCATTTGGAGCGGTCCGTTGCAAGGCCCTCCCAGCGCTCTGTGTTGATCTCCAGGGCCTTCATGTCTCTCTTGCAGACGTCTCTAAAGCGCAGCTGTGGGTGGCCAACGTCTCTCCTGCCAGTTACCAGTTCTCCGTAGAGGACGTCTTTGGGGATTCTGCCATCCTCCATACGGTGAACGTGGCCTAGCCAGCGGAGCCTGCGCTGCCTGAGTAGAGTGAACATGGAGGGAAGGCCGGCGCGGGACAGAACTTCTGTGTTGGGCACTTTGTCCTGCCAGGATATGTCCAGGATGTGGCGAATGCAGCGCAAGTGGAAGGAGTTCAGTCTCTTTTCCTGCCGGGCGTATGTTGTCCACGTTTCACTCCCATAGAGCAGTGTGCTGATGACGCAGGCGTTGTACACTGCCATCTTCGTCTTGACAGAGAGTTTGGGATTCTCCCACACTCGTGTGGTGAGGCGAGCGAGTGTGAAGGCTGATTTTCCAATCCTCTTGTCGATCTCTATATCAAGGGAGAGGTTGTTGCTGATCGTGGACCCCAGGTACGTGAACTGATTCACGACCTCCAGCTCGTAGTCGTCGATGGTGATGGTTGGTGGTGCTTCCGTGCCTTGCGCCAAGACGTTAGTCTTCTTCAGGCTGATGGTAAGCCCGAAGTCCTTGCATGCCTGGGAGAAGTGGTCCATCAGGGTCTGAAGCTCCTGCTGTGTGTGGGTTGCGACTGCAGCGTCGTCTGCGAACAGCATGTCTCTGATTAGAGCCTCATGTACTTTGGTTCTGGCTTTCAGGTGGGAGAGGTTGAAAAGCCTGCCGTCAGATCTTGTGTGCAGGTAGATTCCCTCTGTTGCTGTGCTGAAGGCATGCCTCAGGAGCATAGCAAAGAAAATTCCAAAGAGGGTTGGCGCAAGTACACAGCCCTGTTTCACTCCGCTGCGTATGTTGAATGGCTCTGAGACGTTGCCATCGTGCTGCACTATCCCCTGCATGTTGGTGTGAAACGATTCAATGAGGCTTTGCAACTTTGGTGGGCATCCTATCTTTGGCAGGATCTTGAAAAGGCTCTCTCTGCTGACCAGATCGAATGCTTTGGTGAGGTCGATGAAGGCGACGTACAGGGGCATGTTCTGTTCTCTGCATTTCTCCTGGAGTTGGCAGATGGAGAATATCATGTCTACCGTCGATCGTTCAGCGTGGAAGCCACACTGAGACTCGGGGTAGACACGTTCGGCAAGCTTCTGTAGACAAACGAGAACAACTCATGCGTAGACTTTGCCAACAACGCTGAGGAGGGAGATGCCCCTGTAGTTGTTGCAGTCGCTTCTCTCCCCTTTGTTTTTGTAGAGGGTGATGATTTTGGCATCCCTCATGTCCTGTGGTACGGCACCTTCCTTCCAACACTGGCAGAGGACGTCATGCAATGGCAGCAGTAGGGCGGTCTTGCAGTGCTTGATCAGGTCAGGGGGTATGCCATCGTTGCCGGGTGCCTTGCCAGCAGCCAAGCTATCAATGGCCTTGCTGAGTTCGTCGATGGTTGGCTCAGCGTCAAGTTCGTCCATGGATGGGAGGCAGTCGATGGCATCAAGGGCTGAAGGTGTCACGGTGTTCTGTCTAGAGTAGAGGTCGGAGTAGTGTTCCACCCATCTCTCCATCTGCTTGTTCTTTTCTGTGATCATCTCCCCAGTGGAGGATTTGAGGGGGGCCGTCTTGCTCTGAGCCGGACCAAGTGCTTTCTTGATGCCATCGTACATACCATGGATGTTCCCTGTTATGGCAGCGGTTTGAATGTCTTGGCTGAGCTGAGTCCAGTACTCGTTGGCACAGCGCCAAGCAGTCTGCTGAACTTTGCTTCTCGCAGCCCTGAGAATCTGGAGATTCTTCTCGTTTGGGTACTTCTTGTACTCAGCAAGTGCTGAGCGCTTGGCTTCAATGACGGGAGTCATCTCGGTCAACTTGGCATCAAACCAGTCCTGTGACTTCGAGGTCTTCCTCCCAAAGGTAGCCAAGGCTGTGCGGTGGATGGTGTTTCGCAGCTCTTCCCACTTCTGCTTTGCAGATTCTCCTTTGGCTAGCTGAGGCCCAGCTGGATTCGAGGACGATCGGATCAGATTCTGGCGATATAAGCAGAATTTATTTTACTATCCACAGATTTTCTTTTTCCTTCTTTCCAAGAAAGACTGAAGATGGCTGCCACCGGATTAAAAAGTGGGCTGATGGGCACCACTAATAAGCCTTCTCTACTTATCTACTTCCTCTTCGTTTTGTCTTTGTGTGTCTGGACCTGCAACAAGAAGGATTTTCCGACAAACTCAACCAAAGGTGAAGTTAAAAAGTTTTATCTGTTTGGATTTGGGCTTGGACATCTCACCCTACACTCTATGTGGTCTTTAAAAGCCCTGAGCAAAAACTTCCAAATTAAGGCAAACATGGCTGTTAAGCAAAAATCACAATATGGCAGAGGATATACAATTAAAGTTCTGTTAGTTCTGCTACTTCTGGCAGGAGATATTCACCTTAACCCTGGACCTGCCACTATTAAACAGCAGACCACTGGGTTAGCACAAAACCGAGCTGTACAAAAGCAAAAACAACATTTATTTTTCCAAACTGTTAATCATGCACGAGTTCTTTGGGACACCAAGGCTAAACCAAAGGGGATCCTCGGCGGTCATTTAAACATACGGAGCATAATCCCCAAAAGAGATGAGATTTCGGTGTTGCTGTTGGACTCAAATCTGGACTACCTCTGTCTCTCAGAAAGCTGGATACACAGGAACATAGACACTAATATGATCGATATTGTGGGCTACCAGTGTTTTAGAAAAGACAGGCAGGTAGGGAGGGGAGGAGGTGTTTTAATTTACATCAAAGAGAAATACAAATGTCAACTGGTTGATTTGAATACTTCACTTGAATGTTTAGCTGTTAATGTATGTCTCTCTCCGGTAATGAATTTCAACATTGCAGTAGTGTACAACCCACCGTCACACAACTCTTCCTTTTATAATGAATTAAGTGATCTGGTTAAACAACTTGAGAAGAACAGAGAAACAATAATTCATGGTGACTTTAATATCAACTGGTCTGATAAAAAAGACAAACAAAAACTGAAAAGCCTCATGACTAAATTTAATTACCAGCAAATCATCAAAGGACCCACCAGGATAACCAAACAATCCAGAACACTTATTGACATGGTATTTACTAATAAACCAGAACGAATAACCAGAACCTATAATCTTGTAACTGGTCTCTCAGATCATAACATGGTTCTTGCTGTCAGGAAACTTACTAAAAAGCGACTACAGTATTTTGGAGGAGTCGATATTGACAAATCAAATTTTATTATCCCCAAATCAAAAAATGAGGAGTTTGAACATTACTTAGAGAATCAAAATTGGGAGCAGCTCATGTCAACATGTGAAGTAGATGATTGTTGTAATTTTATAACTGCAACAATCACAAAGTCTATAGAAAAATTTTCAAAGCAAATTAAAAGTAGACAACAGAAGATTAGCCTACCATGGTTAAATAATGAAATAAGAAAACTTATGAAGAGGCGAGACTATGCACTGAAAACATCACTAACCTCCAAACTACAAAATGATCACCTTGTGTACAAAAGTTTAAGAAATAAAGTGGTACATGAGCTGCGAAAATCAAAAATATCTTATTACAATAAACTGATAGATCATGCAAAGGGTAACAACAGTTCCCTATGGAGGCATTTAAATAACTTAACTAATAAAAAAAACGATCAGAAGGGGGTAAAGGAACTTAGAATCAATGGCAAGACCGTCAGTGACAAGGCTACTTTGGCAAATGAATTTAATTCACACTTTGTGGGCTCTGTGGAAGACTTAACAAAAATTTTTGTGCTGCCAAATGTGCTCAACAACACAAATTCCATACTTCCAACAGATACTTTTCACATCGATGAGGTAAATGAGAAGTTAATTGCTGGTATTGTTAAAACACTGTCAAACTCAAAAACTAATGATATCTACAATATGAGCACCTCCTTTCTCAAAATGCACAGCAAAATATTAATCAAACCACTGACCCATCTCATTAATCTCTCCATTAGGTCTAGTACATTTCCATCTGGCTGGAAAAAAGCTGTCGTCATACCAGTTCATAAATCAGGCAGTAAAGACGATATATGCAATTACCGCCCAATCTCTATCTTACCAGTCCTATCTAAGGTTCTTGAAAAAGTTGTAGCTACACAGCTGATAGACTACTTACAAGACAGTCAACTTCTTCATCCACATCAATTTGGTTTTAGACCAGGATACTCAACAGAAACAGCAAATTGTTGCCTTATTGAAAACGTCAAACAGTCCTTGGACAGGGGTAATGTGGTAGGAGCTGTTTTTCTAGATCTCAAAAAGGCTTTTGATACTATAAACCACAGTTTGCTTTTATCCAAAATGGTATCTTTTAACTTCTCCCCAAATACATTAGAATGGTTTGCATCTTATCTCCAGAATAGAGAACAGTGTGTAAAAGTTCACCAGGATAAATCCTCATTTTTAAACAACCGCATGGGTATCCCACAAGGGTCCATTCTTGGTCCTTTACTTTTCAGCATTTTTATTAATGACTTGCCGTTACACTGCTCAGCTGCAACATGCCAACTTTATGCAGATGATGCAGTTATTTACACAGCTGCCAAGACTCCAGCACAGGCTGCAGATGTACTGTCTACAAGTATGGTTGATGTCCAAGAGTGGCTCCTCAAGAACCATCTATTGCTGAACCTTCAGAAAACAGTCTCAATGTGCTTTTCAATCAAAAAATGTAACCTGCAACATTTTAAAGTTAATATACATGATCATGACATCAGTTTAGCTACAGAATTCAAATACCTTGGCATTGTACTAGATCCTCAACTCAAATTTAATCTTCATATAAAGAAAATTTCAAAAACAGTAAAAAAAAATCTGAACTGCTTTAAATTAATTAGATATTACATACCTTACGAAGCAGCTGCACTGTATATGCATTCTATGGTTTTTTCTCATATATCATACTGTTTGACAGTCTGGGCTCAAGCAGCCCCTTCCACAATAAGACATATAGGTTCATTATATAATCAAACCCTAAAAATCTTGGACAAAAAGCCCATTAGGTGGCATCACTGTAATGTTTTAAAAAAATACAACCTATTGAGTTTTGAGAGCTTCATTGACCTCTGTCTTCTGAAATTAACGTTCAAATGTTTCCATAAATCAGCACCCGAGCCACTTGCTGGTTTCGTCCAAAGACAGGACAGCAGCAGAGCCACCAGGAGTTCTGTTAACAATAACTGTAAAATATTCCACCGCAGAACCACATTTGGACAAACAGCTTTCTCTATAAAGGGCAGTCACATCTGGAACACAATGCCAAATGAAATTAAAATAATAACAGACTTTAAAACATTCACTAAAAATGTTAAAAACTGGCTGAAAAATAAACAAGAATGTACTCATGTATGAATTAATTGTCTGCAAAGTGAGAGTGAATGAAGGGAAGGAATAAATGTGTTTGTTTATAGTGAGTGACGGAGGGAGGAAGGCCTGAAATAGGCAAATGTGAGTTATGTTATATGTGTTAAATGTGAGTCAGGCTGTTATATTTGTGTATTTATAATATTTATAATATTTATGTTAAATGTGAGTCAGGCTGTTATATTTGAGTATTTATAATATTTATAATATTTATAATTGTGTATTTATAATTTTTCTGCATTGATGTATGTGGTTATTGTGTATATATTTTTTTTTTTCCCATCTTTACTTGATTCTTTTTTCTAAAGCCCATCCAGGGACAAGAGTTGCAAATTAGCTAACAGCTATACACTCTATGTGCAACACATCAGATTGATTGTCTTTGATTAATTGTCTATGTTTATTGCACTGTCCCTGTCAAATAAACTAATCTACTACTACTACTTCTTATGGTACACCAAGTTCCTTCTCAAAGGTGGAGGCAAACTGCTCAACAAGTTCTGGTTGAGCCATCTTGCTGGTGTCAATCTGTACCCAAAGCCGCGGTAATAACTCCGTTCGGCTTATTTGAGTTCCTGCGCATGCCATTCGGGTTAAAAGGCACGACACAGATGTTCCAGCGTATGATGGATGCAGTGCTGCGCAATCTCCCGTTCGTGTTCGTCTACCTGGACGATATCCTGGTAGACAGTGCGTCCGAAGACGAACACGGAACCCAACTCAGGATGGTTTTCCGGAGGTTGGAGGAGCACGGGTTAATAATCAACTCGGCGAAATGCCATTTCGGCGTGACGGAAATTGATTTTTTGGGGCACCGTGTCTCCCCGGAAGGAGCGATCCCCTTGCCCGACAAAGTGCGTGCCGTGGCGGATTTTCCCTGGCCTCAGACGGTCAGGGTGCTGCAAAAAATTTTGGGGATGGTGAATTTTTATAACCGTTTCCTTCCCCGCGCGATGCGGCTTATGCAACTATTGTACGCCGTGCTCAAGAGACAGAAACCCGCGGATGGGGTCGAATGGACCCCGGAGTGAGAGCAATGTTCTCGGAGGTTAAGGCAGCCCTTGCAAACGCCGCACTGCTGGCGCATCCGGACCCGGCAGCCAGGATAGCTCTCACCACCAACGCTTCAGACGTGGCCATAGGGGTGGTCGTGGAGCAGCGCGTCGCCGGGGCTTGGCAGCCGCTCGTCTTTTTCAGCAGAACTTTGCGCGACAGTGAACGTAAATACAGTGCATTCGACAGAGAGTTGCTGTCTCTCCACCTGGCCATACGCCACTTCCAGTTCTGGCTGGAAGGGTGCAGCTTCACCGCGTTCATGGACCACAAGCCACTAACGTTCGCGATGGCCAAGGTTTCAGAACCATGGTCGGGCCGGCAGCAGAGACAGCTGGCTGCAATCTCAGAGTTTACTACCGATATTCAGCATGTGTCGGGTAAACTGAATGTGGTGGTGGACTGCCTCTCACACACCATGGTGGCCCCGGTCTATGTGGGGATAGATTACGCAGCCATGGCCGCGGAGCAGATTAGTGATGCAGACGTGCGCGCGCTCCAGTCTGGACCAACAGGGTTAAGGCTGGAGAGCAGGGTGCTGCAAGACGGCGCCCCCCCCCCAATCTGCGACATCTCCACGGGATGCCCGCGTCCGGTGGTCCCGGTCGCGTCTGGTGGTCCTGGTCGCGTATTTGAGGCGGTTCACACTCTGGCGCACCCAGGAGTGCGCGCGTCGGTCAAAATGGTGGGAGAGAAGTTTGTGTGGCCGAGCCTACGCAAACAAGTGAAAGAGTGGGCTGCAGCCTGCATGGCGTGCCAACGAGCCAAGGTACACAGACACACGAAGGCTCCCTTGGAGCCATTTCGGGTACCAGCTAAGAGGTTCGACCATGTTCACGTGGACCTCGTGGGCCCCCTCCTGCCATCACAAGGGTACACGCACCTCCTGACAGTGGTGGACCGCACCACGCGCTGGCCAGAAGCAGTTCCGCTGGCGCCAACCACGTCCGCGGACGTGGCACGCGCTTTTATAACAGCATGGGGGGCGCGTTTTGGAGTCCCGTCGGACATTACGTTCGACAGGGGCCCTCAATTTGTTTCCGACCTCTGGTCTGCGATGGCCCGCAGCCTGGGTGTTACAATTCATCGCACAACCGCATACAACCCACAGGCCAATGGTTTATGCGAGCGTTTTCATAGATCACTGAAAACAGCACTCAGGGCTTCACTGACGGATGCAAATTGGGTAGACAGGCTGCCATGGGTTTTATTGGGGTTGCACTCCGTGCCAAAAGAGGATTTTGAAGCTTCCCCGGCGGAGCTTGTTTTTGCGCAGCCCCTACGGCTGCCCGGGGAATTTCTGCCAGATAATCCCGCGCCGGGCAGCTTCCCGTCCCAGCTTTTGCAGGGGAGCGCAAACACAGGCACGCTGCCGGGCCCTGCCCACCACTGTTTCCTGCATGCTTTCGTGCCCAAAACTTTGAAGAACGCGGAGTTTGTGTTCGTCAGACATGACGCCCACCGCCCTCCATTGCGCCCACCCTATGATGGACCGTTCAGTGTTGGAAACAGGGGATAAGCATTTTGTGCTAGACTTGGGGGGTAGACGGGAGAAAATTGGCACAGACAGACTCAAACCCGCCTTTGTAGTGACGGACGAGCAAGTGCTGTTGGCTAAGGCCCCTAGGCGTGGAAGACCCCCACGGAGAGCTCCCCAGGGAAACGATTCACCAGAGCAGCCACACGGACAGAGTGAAGTCCCCCCCACTCGCCACGGCCCACCCGCAGTCAGACACACTCCCAGCAGCCCCCCACCAGCACAGCAGCGCCACGGAGGCGGTAAACCCCAGTTACAGCAGATACGGGAGGAAACTGAAGCCAAAAGAGAGTGTGGACTGATGTTCTATTGTTCTATCTAAAATGCTGGGGGGGGGGGGGGCGGTATAAGAATTTGGGGAAGTCAGATTATTTAGCACCTCAGACAGAGACAGTGAATAAGCATGGGAGAACAATGCCCAGGGAGTTCCTGGCGAGAGAGCAGGAAGGAGTCAGAGACATAGGGGGTCGATTGCAGTGTAATGTAGATGTCATGCTGTGTGATGAGTAATGTGCCATGAAAGGTGTGAAGAGTGACTTTTCATATAGAGGAGTGCTTGCTGTAACCAGTCAGTCTGTTCTGTGCTTGTGAGTTGTGAAGTGTGTAATAAACCGTCTGTCATGATTCTGCCTCTTATTTCACACACTCCACAACACGACCGTTCAGACTGAAGTCGCATTGGAAAATATCAGACACGGATCTGAATTAGGACCACATATGAAAGTGGCCTGGGTCTGGTGGGAAAAAACTGTAAATGTGCTGTGTGCTTTATTCCTCATAAATCTGCAACTTTTTCCTAATAATTTGCATTTTTTTCTTGTTAATTTACAATTTTCCCTGTAAATTTGCAACTTTATTCTCAAAAATTTTACTTTCTTCTATTAAATCTGTAACTTTTCATTACAAATTTTCAAATTTTTTCTCAAAAATTTACAACTTTTTTCTTTTAAATTGTTCGTTTTTCCTCATAAATTTGTCACTTTTTCTGTCAGAAATCTGCTGCTTTTTTCTTATAAATTTGCATTTTTTTTCACAATATGTTCTTCTAAATTTGCAACTTTTTTCTTAAAAATATTTCACTTTTCTCATTGCTATTTTTTGAGATAAATTTGCTGTTTTCTACCAGTAAATTTTACTTTCCTCATAAAGTTCAGACTTTTTTATGTAAATTTGCAACTTTTTTTTCTTGTAAATTTTCTATCTGGATGCACACAACACGGATATGTAAATGTGTGTGTGTGTGTGTGTGTGTGTGGTCAGAGACCTCTGCCTTCCAGGATGCTGTTAAACACCATGATGGCTGTTAACAAAGGACCTCCTGTGCCGCAGGAGGACCTGAGTCTCCGCTGGAAAACAACCTGCTCTGGCCCTTCCTGTTGAGCGCCCCCATGATAACAGACCACTCCAGGTTACTGTCCAGATACACACCCAGATACTTACAGGTGTGTTCCGTCTCAGTTGGTTCACCTTGAATAGTGACAGGTTGCAGGGGAGGCCTGGACCTGTGAAAATCCACAACCATCTTCTTGGTCTTAGAGGTGCTCAGAAGCAGGCCATTCATCTCGCTCCAGACACTGAAGGCACTGACGAGGTCCCTGTACTCCACCTCCTGTCCCTTCCACACTCCTGCCACAATGATCGCATCATCAAAATACTGCAGAATGTGGCATGACTCTGTGTTGTAGTAAAAGTCCGAAGTGTACAGAGTGAACAGGTTCGGAGCCAAGGCCGTCCCCTGTGGAGCCCCCGTGCTGCTTTCCACAATCCCCGAGATGCAGCCCCCAAGTCTGATGAACTGTGGTCTTCCCACCAAATAGTTAGTGATCCAGGAAGTAAAAGAGGCGTCCACCTCTATCTTTTCGAGCTTCTCTCTCAACAGCAAAGGCTGGATGGTATTGAAAGTGCTCGAAAAGTCAAAGAACATAATCCTCACTTGACTCCTCAGCTCACGCAAGTAGGAAAATGGCTGATGTAGCAAGTCGAGGATGACGTCATCCACTCCAGTGTGGTCCCGGTACCTGAACTACAGGGGATGATAATAATAATAATAATAGATTCGATTTATATGGTGCTGTACATGTCAAGTGACATCTCAAAGCGCTTCCAGTGAGTCCATTCTTCATTCACTCCAGACAGGCATTGATGGGGTAACCCTGGAGTTACAGGGACTCCGGATCCAGTCTGTTGCAGGTGCAGTGTGGACAGAGCCTTGTGTTCATCCATACCAGCTCCGTTTGCGTTTTGCAGCAGCATGGATAAGAACAGAGTTTAAAATACAAGCTCACATGAGAATTATACAAAATAATGCGAGATCTGGAGAAAGACCCAAAAGTGACTGAGATGAACTGATCGCGATCACGTGACAAGAACAAGAAAGTGGATTTTAAGGCTCTAAATAAAGCGTTAGTAGCCTGTTAATTTTAATTCTATGAGGTGCTTGCATGTTATATCAAAGTTTTTATCTTCTCTGACACAGTGGTCGAGGAGTAGACCTCAGAAAAAAACAAATGATCCTTAAATCATTTTTAACGAACAAACAGCTATTAAATACTGCGAGATGCCGCAGGACTTCCTTGTTGATGGGATCCAGCATCTGTCAAAAATAGACTCGTTGCGTGTCATTAGCGAAACAATTATGATTAGCCGGATTCATTCCGCAGTGGAATGGACCAGGTGGGGATTGGAAAATTGACAATGGATGGAATGGATGGAACCTGGTGTGAAAAAGTGTTTGCCCCGTCCTGATTTCTCTTTTTTTTGTATGTTTGTTAGGTTAATTGGCATCAAAAACTGGGGATTCTAAATTGTCCTTAGGTGTGACTGTGAGAGTGAATGGTTGTCTGTCTCTCTGTGTTGGCCCTGCGATGGACTGGCGATCTGTCCAGGGTGTACCCTGCCTCTCGCCCAAAGATGCTGGGATATGCTCCAGCCACCCCACCCCCCCCGACCCGAAAAGGATTAAGCGGAAGAAGATGGGTGGATGGCTGTCACACAAATATTTCACATCATCAAACAAATTTAAATATTAGACAAAGAAAACACAAGTTAACACAAATGCAGTTTTTAAATGAAAGTGTTTATGATTCAGGGTAAAAAAAAAATCCAAACCTATTTGGCCCTGTGTGAAAAAGTGACCCCCCCCCCACCCCCGTTAAAACATAAATTAACTGTGGTTTATCACATTTTTGGAAAGCTGAGTTCAATTTCTCTAGCCACACCCAGGCCTGATTACTGCCACACCCAGGCCTGATTACTGCCACACCTGTTCTCAATCAAGAAATCACTTAAATAGAACCTGCCTGACAAAGTGAAGTAGACCAAAACATCCTCAAAAGCTAGACATCATGCTGCAATCAAAAGAAATTAAGGAACAAATGAGAAACAAAGTAACTGTCATGATTTACTAACAAAATCAGCCCACGTGCAAGATGCCACACCAGACAACACACACAACACCGAGAGGCAAAGTTAAACACAATTTTATTGAAAAGAAAACAGCAAATGTAAAGGAAAAACACCTCGCTCGCCAGAGGAGCACCTAGCCTGTAAATGAAGAAATGAGAGCAGGTTAGAGTGAGGAGGGAGACAGGTAATAATCCTTCCAGAGTCAGTTGGACTCGGCCGAGCACCATAGCCTTGGAGGAGAAGTCAGTGTCACCTAAGCCAGAAACCAGAGAGAACATGCGCAAGACGGGCGGGTCAGAGGAGGCCTTCAGCTCCTTTGCGCGCTCGCGGTAAGGATTATCCAGACTAACAGCTTGATCAATAAGCTCATCAAGAGAGGAGGGAGCAGTATGAATTGCCACGTTGTTGCGTAGGTTGGTGTTGAGACCCTGGAGGAAGGTGTTTCTTAGAGAAACTTCATTCCATCCAGAATCTGCCGTGATGACCTGAAACTCCAGAGTAACCAGAAGCTGACTGATTACCCTGGCGGAGAGACAACACACGACTCATGATGCTTCCCTCACTCTCAGAGTGACCGAAGGCCCAAGAAAATTCGCACATAAATCTATCAAAAGAGTAATGAGGGCCCTCCTCACTATCTAAAATAGACTGAGCCCAGCTGAGGGCTCGACCACGTAGCAGGAGGGTCATAAAGTGAATTTTAGATGTGTCATCCGGGTACTCCCCGCCCACAGCTGAACTTGACACACAAACCCCTTACTTTTCCCCACCTTCCCCGCAGACGGGGCAGGTGAGGGAACAGAGGTGGTTCAGCAGATGATAGAAGGAATTGGAGCGGCAGTTGGAGGAAGAGGCCCCGAATGAGACATGTGACTCAGATGTTTGGTGACCATGCTCAATTACTGCATGATGGTTTGCAGCTGTTCAGTCAGCACGGCCACCTGCCTCTCTGTAGCGTCGAGGCAGAAAAGGGTGGAGTGCTCCGCTGCTGTAGCACCTGCTGGGCCTAATTCATGGCTTGCTCGTTCTGTCATGATTTACTAGCAAAATCAGCCCACGTGCAAGATGCCACACCAGACAACACACACAACACTGAGAGGCAAAGTTACACACAATTTTATTGAAAAGTCAAACAGCAAATGTAGCGGAAAAACACCTCACTCGCCAGAGGAGCACCCAGCCTGTAAATGAAGAGATGAAAGCAGGTTAGAGTGAGGAGGGAGACAGGTAATAATAATCCTTAGGAATTCTTACAAGTGAGAAAAGAGAGCCTGACGAGGAACCCAGGAAGGCCAGGATGAGTGTGAACAGATGCTGCAGACAAAACAGGCTGGTGGAAGTCTGACCGGGTGGAGAAGGCGATCAGGGATGAAGCAGATGATGATGAAGGAGCAGGTGAGCACACAATGAATCCCCAAGGACACACCACAGACATGGCAGCAACCTAAGAATAAGAGAGAGAAAAAGACAGTAACTTCTCTGGGTTCCAAAATACTGAATATTTCACTTACTTAAATTTTTGTTTGGCAGTATACCCAGCGAGCCAGCGCTGGAGCGTTCACAGACTGGGCCTTTTAAGCGCTGCCAGTGAAGAGACAGCAGGTGCGTCAACTCCTGCAGGTGTCTTGATTACCTGTGGAGCCGGGGACCCTCCCACAGGATGGGAGGGGGAGTGCGCTCACTCGATCATAACAGATTCAGGAGTAACTTCAGCCTTTTATCTGCGGCTTTATTATTCACTCAATGTAAAAATGTGTTTTTATTGCTGAAATGCTTCTGTAGTATTATTTCCTCTGCTGATAGCTTTGCAGGAGCTGCAGCTGGAGCTGTTTGGAATAATCAGTCTGGTTTAATAGTGAACTTAAAAAAAAAACTTGTACCATGTTCAAACAATTGCCTTCTGTAATACAGAGGCCCAGACATTATTGTTAGGACTTTATTATTATGATATGTATGACAAGTTACAAGGTAAGGGGTCGTTTTTGACTGTTTAATGTGTCTATGATTTCTTTGTTGTCAGTTACATAATAATAATAATAATAATAATAATAATCATAATTTAGAAACTGATAGGTAGAGACAGATTAACTGGGTCTAAAAACTAAAACACCAAATAAATCTTATCACTGACTGAGAAGTGTGGACATTCAGCATCGTCTCAGCATCAGGGTAGAGTCAAAATAACATCAAGTGTGATCCTGAGGACAAGATGCATTTTTACAGTCTTAGCTTCCTTTTTCATGTTGATCACAGTCACTGCAGTTTAAAATACCATTACAAGTTTTCTTGGAGCTGAATGTTTGCCCTGTATGATCATGGCTAACAGTCCAAATGAGGAGTTATTAACGTCAGTGGTCCAATTCATTGTAAAACTGTGAAAATGAACATTTCTGTCATCAAACTGTGAGGTTGAGCAAAATAGGGTACAGCAATGATTCCTTCTGTTCTCAACAGCACCCCCACCTGACCAAAGAATATACATGCAGTAACATTTCCCTGGTAATGACACAGGTATGGAAGGCCATTTGGGCCAAAAATATACTTTTATAAATCACATGATGAAATCAGAGTGCCAGGCAGCATGTTAATGGATACATATCTTCATGTTAATCATATGTTTGTTGTTCATAAATAACACATGAACTCAAATTCATCACAGAGGTGCCCAGTATCATGCCTGTCTCTATTCTACACTCCCCTCTTGTGGAACTTCAATGCACATGCTAGTGTTAATGCTGCACACAGGTGTACTAATATTTGCTAAAACAGGTGTGTATATAATGTTCACCTTCATGCAATTAGGTGAATATGTATTAATAATGACAACCTGCTGTAACAGGTTCAGTAAAGTCTTGTCTGGGTTAAATAATCCAGCTGTTACTTTATTATCTTCTTTATAGTCAACAGCATTCTAACATTAAACATCTTTATTGTTTATCAATATGCAGACGACACTCTGCTCTACATGAATGTTTAATACAGTCTCCACTGTGGTTCAACCAATCTGTGGAAACTCTGGAAATTTTTAAGACTATGGAAGCTTTTAAGATGAGAACAAAACAGAAACCCGCATTGCGAGTCATGAGAGCTCATTATGAACAATAATATCAAAACATACAGTAGCTTTAATTTAAAAAGACATTAAGAGTTTCAGGGATGTTTATTGGGTTAATTATTAAACGCAAACAGTTTAAAGTTGTTTCAGTTCAGTTTTCAGCAGCAAAATGATGCTCCTGTGTGAGGGAGCCCTGAAAAGTTCATCGTGGTCAAATTTGACCAAACGTGGTTTATTTTTAAACATCATCTCCCCTTCGGTCCACACACTTCTTCCATCGGTGTTGCAGCGCTTGGATCACTGCAGCTGAAAAATCAACACATTTGGTCAAATTTGACCACTATGAACTTTTCAGCCTCTCTCATGTAAATGTGTGTAAATCATTCACACTGGTGGCTTTATGTTTGCTTCTATACAGAAGACAGATGTACATATGGAAGCCACAAGCAAACCAGAATGAGTCACAGGTTTTCTGACATCTTCATGAAACCCACAGAAGCAGAAAAACAGAGAAGAAGTGAGACCAGAGTTTATTGATGCTACAGAGAAACCATGTCACTGCATCAGTAGTGAGAACATAAAGCAAAACTAATATATACTAAAAAGTATGATGTAAATGATAACAAGAGCAAAGTTATCTATAAGCTGCAAGCTTGCTCTGTCAGGCTAATTGTTAAAGTTTTTTGTCATAGTGGTGTAACAAGACAAAGTCAATGAACAGTTAAGGAACTCATGACATGTGTTGTAGTCTGTTGGAGCAGGTGGAGCTGCTCAGAGAGGATCCAGCTGGGTTTGATGGTTGTAGGGTGGGCCACTTCACTGAGCAGTAGAGGACTTTTGGTTTCCTAGAAAACATGAACACAGACATGAAAAGAGGAGAAAACTTCCATGTTACCACAGTAACAGAATGAAAACGGTGCCAGTACTTCTCTTCCTGATTGGTCTGTAGGCTGATTGTCCAGAACTGATGTCCTCTGACCTCACTGATGAGTAGACGACAACTGAATAAGTGTCTGAAACATCAAATACAGAAATAAGAACGTGACTTCACAACTGCTGCATTTGCAGTAAAAAAAGATCAATAAGAAGTCAGCAGGTTTCTGCAGCTCTGTGGTAGGAAAATCACAGAAACGTCACACTTCAGTCATATTTGGTTGTCATTAGCAACGGAAAGAAGAGCAGCAAAACAGTTAACCACAGGGCACAAAGAGAGCCACACTGTTCACGCCGTAGACACGCTATAGTGAGAACCGTGACCACCTTCACTCTCCAGTTCAGAGCTGACAGGAGGAAGTAGCTGCTGTGGTTTCACTCTGAGCATAAAAATATCAGAATTTATAGAGGACAGAAAACTGTTCATGGACAGCACACGGGGCCAGCAGATGTACTAGGCCAGAGCCACCCAGAGGGCCTGGATGCAGGGGCGTGGGACTGTGGGGACAGGGTGCTCTTTACCCAGGGCCCACTGCAGGGAGGGGCCCTCAGAAAGGCCTGGAATGGAAACATTTTTCTGTGTTGCATTCTTTTAATTTCTAATGAATTAACGTCACAGTAAAATTCACCCTGGCTGAATGAAGAGTTTGAGAGGCTTAATTTACATTAACAGTAATGCTGGATGTTGTCTGAGGCCCCGATCACCCCTTTAAAAAGGTGCAAAACAGTTTAGTGCACACACCTGCACCAGGTTGAGTGAACTGCAGCAGCAGTCGCAGCAGCCTGCAGCACGTCTGCTTCCTCAGCCAGGCTGGTGCAGCCTCTGTGTTAGTTGATAATTTAGTAAAAATCTATGCAGAATTAAATATGTCCCTGGGTGTATAGGTAATAAAATAAAATAGAAATACCAAACAACTACAGTAAAATTTGCACTATTGGTCGTCAATTTCCTGTTTTCATTTTTTAGGTGTGTCTTTTTTGGGGGGTTGACCACCTGCCCCCCAGTATGTCTGTGCACATCACAGTATCTTGATCTCCAATGGAAACTGGGTTGATTAAAGAGGCTCTACGAGATAAAAATTAGAAATATACAACATAATCAGACCAATGGAATATAAAAGTAAATAAATAAATAAGTGCTCAACTCATAACTCATGTAAGTTCATGTCAGTAAATAAATGTGTAAATGAAAAATCCTACAGGTCCATTCTCAAAAGTGCATTATAGACAAAGAGGTTTGGAAATCCTGATGACAGTAAATCTGTTCTCAAAGGCAGATTAATCATTTTTTTTTTTTTTTTTTTTTTTTGTTACTTATTTGTACCCGTAGGTAGACTTGGTTTGCAGTCTGGTGACAAGCCACCGGCTGCTGGTCGCTGCGTGCGCGAGCGCCCTAAACCTACATGTTTTTGGTGTGCGGGAGGAAACCGGAGAAATCCCGGAGTAAACCCGCGCAACACGGGGAGAACATGCAAACTCCACACAGCTCACTGTTGGTCAGGGGCTGGGATCGAACCCACGATCTCATGATCCCCGCGGTCCCCCAGCCGAGGGTAAACTGTGCTGCCACAGTGCTAAACCACTGCGCCACCGTGCAGCCAATCACCGTGCAGCCAACAATAATCATTGTTGTTTGTCAATCAATTCAGTTGTTTGTGGCGGCGCCTTGCATGGCAGCGACCCCTCTGGTTCTACATGTGATGAACATTGTAGACAGGAGAACCTGAACCATGACTGGGAGATGAGATCAGGACTGGGAACCATCAGAACAACGTATTCAGACCAGCACACAGGTAAAAATAGCTGATAATGGTGTTGGTCTTGTGTGTCGCTGTGATGCAGAGGCAGAAATTGGGCTTTAGCCTAGCTTAAACTAGCCTAGCCACAGTGGTGTTTCATGGTTTACTCAAGTAACAATGATGGACTCTGATGATCCTGGGAACTGAAGCACGTGTGAAGGCCCGTCGCTCTTTTCTAAACTGACTGAAGGGTTTTGTTTCTTGCCAGCCGTGCTGTGCAGTGGTGAGGTGGGGTTCTGTTTCCATCAGGAAACTGGACGACCACAGAGCTGCTAGCTTCTGTTAGCCACAGGCTGAGAACCACTCAGATCAGAGTGACAGGAAACGCTTCTCTACCAGAACATTCCTGCACGCTAACATGGTGATGTCATGATGGAAATCCTCCATTTCAACACATCAGGTCAGATGTAAACACAGCTGATCATCAAAGGTGTGTGTCAGGATAAAGTGTTCAGGATTAAACAGACTGACTATGATGATCTCTGCAGCCCAAATCACAAACGTCCTACAACAACCATAATGCTTTGCAGTTACTACTTCCTGCTAAATGGAGCTCTGTGATTGGATTAAAGACTGACATGAATGAATGAATGAATGAATGAATGAATGAATGAATTTATTTCGGATAGTACATTACAGGTTAAAAGAAACTGTATAATATAACAACAAGGTCAAATTAGACAAAGACTCCTTCTACTATACAATTCCACGTGAGTTATCCGAAATGGGTGATGGCTTATATTGCCCACCCATATTCCATCCAAGAATTCAAAGGAGAAAAAAGAGAAAACAAGACAAGAGCGATTACAATTTAAAACAAGGCTAAGACAAAATATGACTGAGAGAAAAAGAAAACTGAGCTAGTCTAAGTTAAGCGGTTACTATTCAAAAACAAATCTAAGACATAGTGTCACAGAGAAAAAAGAAAAACTAAGCTATAACACAACACAGGCTGGAAATGTCAATCCTTATGTGAGTTTACATGTCGTCTTGTAAATATGTTTGGAGTATTTCTTCCTTTAGTTTTTGTTTAAATTGTCCAAGCTTTGTACATGATTTTAATTCAGGTCCAAAATAGTTCCATAATCTGACTCCTTGCACTGAAATACAGTGTTGCTTGGTGGTTGTTCTCACTGTAGGCTTTTGAAATATACATGTTCCTCTGAAGTGATATCGTTTCTCCCTTGTTTGGAACAACTTTTGGATATTTGCGGGCAGTGATAGATTCTTCACTTTGAACATTATTATTGCGGTTTTAAAGTCGATCAGATCTTTCAACTTGAGAGTTTTTTGTTTAAGAAAAAGTGGGTTTGTTGGTTCCCTGTAAGCTGCTTTGTTGATTATTCTAATAGCTCTCTTTTGAAGCATAAAGAGTGGATATATGTTTGTTTTATATGTATTTCCCCATACTTCATTACAATATGTCATGTATGGGAGTATTAATAAATGATACAAGGTGTATAGTGTGGGTTGATTCAGCAAATTTTTCACTCTGTGTAATATTGCAATTGATTTGGATACTTTACCTTTAATATAATTAATATGTGGCTTCCAACACAGTTTGTTATCAATTATTACTCCAAGGAATTTAGTTTCGGATACCCTTTCAATCTCTACACCATTTACACTGAGTTTGGGTACTGGGTAGTTGTGATGGTTGTTAAAGACTATAAATTTTGTCTTGCTTAAATTGAGCGTTAATTTGTTCGAATCAAACCACAGTTTCAGCTTTCCTAATTCCTTTCCGAGTGTATCCAGAAGTTGTTCCAAGTTGTTTCCACTGCATAGCAGGTTAGTGTCATCAGCAAACAATATTAAGTCCATTTTTTCTGAAACTTTACATATATCATTTATATACATATTGAACAATAATGGTCCCAAAACTGAACCCTGTGGGACTCCACAGGTGACCTTCAGTAGCTCTGAGTTTTTGTTGTTAACACATACAAACTGATATCTATTCTTTAAGTAACTTCTTAACCAGGACAGTGCTACCCCTCTGATACCACAATTTTGTAGTTTCTTTAATAATAGATTGTGATCTACTGTATCAAATGCTTTTTTAAGATCCAGGAATACTCCAACTGAATACTCTTTATTTTCAATGGCTGTTGATATTTTTTCTGTAAATTCCATTAAGGCATATGCTGTTGTCCTTTTGTGTCTGAACCCATATTGCTGCTCACACAATAAATCATTCTTCAGTATGAAGTTGTCAATTCTCTCATAGAATATTTTTTCAAGTATCTTGGAAAATTGCGGTAATAGTGAAATTGGTCTGTAGTTGGAGAGTTCCCCTCTGTCGCCTGTCTTGTAAATCGGAATTACTTTAGCTATTTTCATTGCATTGGGAAATATACCTGATTGGAGAGACAGGTTACAGATATACGTCAGTGGTTTCACTATGCATTCGATAACAGTTTTGACTAGTAGCATATCAATACCATCGCAGTCAGTAGATGTTTTACTTTTGAACGATTTAACAATTTCAATGACCTCTCTTTCGTCTGTGTTCTTTATGAAGATGGTGTCTTTTACAGCAGTGTTATTGCATATTGAATCACCTGTTGGCACCGTAGTGGGTATTTCTCGGGCCAGTTTAGGTCCAATGTTAACAAAAAAATTATTAAATTCATCTGCAGGTGAAGCTATATTCACATTCGGAGTCGATTTATTATTTTTTGGAGTGTTAGTTGGGTAGCTGGTATTTCTGCTTTTATTTCCAAGGATACTGTTGATTATTGTCCATGTATTTTTAATATTGTCTTTGTTTTTTTCCAGTTCTTTACTGTAATAGTCCCTTTTACTACATCTTATTATATATGTTAACTTATTTTTGTATGTTTTATACCGCTGCTCTGCTTCTTTTGTCCTTTTCTTTATGAAAGCTTTATATAATAAATTTTTCTTTTTACACGCCTTTTGTAGTCCTTTGATTAGCCATGGTTTGTCAGTAAATTTGTGTTTAAGCTTTTTTTTAACTAATGGGCAGTTTTTTTCATAAAGAGTGGTTACAATGTTTGTAAATGTGTCATAGGCTTCATTTACATCTGATACATAGACTTCTGTCCAGTCTTGCTTCAGCAAGTCCTCTTTAAAAGAACTGATTGCGTTTGGTGATTTGTGTCTCACACACACTGGGTGTGTTAAAATGAAAACACTGGCACCAGTTATGTATATTACTATGATTCTACTGCATTTTTGTCATTGTTGTTGTTTATTAGTTTCACTTTAAAAACGTGACAGACGTCCTCGTCTGTCACAGCTGTGATGCTCAATGATTTCTGCTTCAATAAATGTTCATTCAAAGTTTCATCCTGGAGAAACAGATCTAAGTCTGATAGCAGAGAAGCACATGAAGATTTTACTGGGAATGACAGATCAAGTTCAAACGGTGAACGTTCTCTGATTATTTTAGTTTCAAAACATTCTGCATTATTCAGTGTTTTACTGTGTAGAACCAGAGTGGACAGAACTCATTCCAGAACTTCTGGAATAATAAGAAAGAAAAAGAAAGAAAGAAAGAAAAAAAAAGAAAGAAAGAAAGAAAGAAAGGCTCTCTTACCTCTGCTCCGTCTGATTGGCTGTTGTTGACCATGATTACTATTAATGTCACTGGATGTGATGTAATCTGTGACCTCATCTTCTTGTGCTTCTTCTTGATTGGCTGAAATCAATGAAATTAGTAATAAAGTTCAGGATGAATAAATTATGATACTCTGGAAAATAAAGTGCAAATGTCACCTTCATGTTTCCTGTGGACACTTTGTCTCACCAGTAGAACCAGTAACACCAGCAGAACCACAACACAGACTGGTGGTAACATGAAGAGAAAAACAGGAGGATCAGATGGAGGAGTGGAGGTGGTGGAGCCAGGTGTGGTGGAGGTTGTCCCTGAAACGAGTCATAATAACGGTGTAAACATCAGTGAGTTAGTGAACGTTGATCAGACTCAGACAGGTGAGGGTGTCACCTGTGACAGAGATCCAGCTGGATGGAGACTCTCCATGACCGCTCATGTTACACTTGTATTGACCTTCATCAGACCTGGAGACATGGTGGATGGTCATGTGACCTGCAGGCTCAGTCCTGATGAAGGATCCATCTTTGTAGAAGTCAGCTGGTAGGTTGGAGGTAGCGGTCTTTGTTCTGCAGGTCAGAGTGACGTCATCTCCCTCCATCACAGGGAGGACAGGACTCTGCAGGATCACTGATCCACCTCAACACAGAGACAGACTACAGCATTTCATCCACTTACACACACACTCATCAACACTAAGTCCACAGTCTCATCTTACCACTGACAGTCAGGTTGATCATGCTGCTGATGGAGGAACCATCTGAGGATTCACACCAGTAAGATCCAGAATCCACTGGGTAGGCAGTGTTGATGGTACAAGAGGAACCATCTGATCTTCCCCACCCACCTCCACACTGAGACACTTCTCCTTTAGTTGTGTTCCTCCTCACAGTCCATCCATCAGGTCTGTCCTCGTCCTCACAGCTCAGAGACACAGACTCTCTTCTAAAGATCTGAGAGCTGCTGGGACTGACAGTCAGACGAACTGTGAGGGTTAAAAAGAAAAACTGCTGATCCTTCTTGTGTCAAATACAAATAAAAACATGATTATTTCCAACCATCCACAAACATGGAGACTGAAATCATCAGCCTGAATCACAGTTTACTCACCTTGGTTTGTTGTGCAGCTCAGCAGTGAGATCAGAACTAAAGAGAAATAACATTCAGATAAAATGTTGATTATTGTCTACAGTTTAATATTGTATCATAAAAAGACAAAATCCACTGACCAGCATCACTGCATCAAAACATTGACCTGATTCAGAACCAATAGATCTCAACAAGAACATGTGACTCATTCCCACCAGGGCCGGTCCCAGTTGGATGACGCCCTGGGCGGACTGCCCCCCCCCCCCCTCAGACACACATTTTTTAAACTTTTTTTTTTCTCTTCTTAAATGTTCAAATGTTCAATTTTCTCAACAATTAATGAGGTTTTTCTTGTAGCATTTCCCTGCCAAGTTTATTACTTTTTAAACTTTTGCCCTGTTTCCCCTTTTTTCTCATATTTCCATGATTTTCTTGTACATTTGCACCTGTCCTCTCACTGATAGGTGCATCTCAATAAATTAGAATATCATCAAAAAAATGATTTATTTCACTATTTGAATTCAAAAAATAAAACTATATTATATAGAATCATTACACACGTTTATTTCTTTTAATTTTGATGGTTATGACTTACAGCTAATGAAAACCCCAAGTTCAACCCCCTCCCAGAAAAACAGAATATTACTTACAATTTTTTAAAAATGATTTTTTAAAAATTCAAAGCCAGCGCAGCCGTCTACTCGGAAATTTTAGAGCACTTCATGCTCCCCTCTGCTGACCAGCTTTATGGAGATGCTGGTTTCATTTTCCAGCAGGACTTGGCTCCTGCCCACACTGCCCAAAGAACCAGAACCTGCTTTAATGACCGTGGCATCACTGTGCTGGACTGGCCAGTAAACCCTCCTGACCTGAACCCCACAGAGAACCTCTGGAGGATTGTCCAGAGGATGATGAGAGACACCAGACCCAACAATGCAGACGAGCTGAAGGCTGCTATCAAAGCAAGCTGGGCCTCCAGAACCCCTCAGCAGAACCACAGGCTGATCACCTCCATGACACGCCGCACTGATGCAGTCATTCATGCAGAAGGAGCCCCGACCAAGTACTGCGTGGTACATGGACAGAGTTTTCAGTCGGCCAATATTTCGATTAAAAATACATTTTTTTAACATTAATTATATGTAAACTTCTAATGTTCTGAGAAACTAGATTTGGGGTTTTCATGAGCTATAAGCCGTAACCATCAACATTAAAAGAAATAAACACTTGAAATCTATCACTCTGTCTATAATGAATCTATATAATATATGACTTTCATTTTTTCACTGAATTAGTGAAATAAATCAACTTTTCTGAGCTGCACCTGTACTCTGCTGTCCTGTAGAAACCATCCTTCAGTCTCTGTGCAGATGGAGGCGCAGTTTGGTGGTGGTGGGGGGGGGGTTGGCCTCATTTTACTGACGAGGCAAATGACCTTTTTATCATCTTTTTTTTTCAATGATTTATTCATTTGAATGAAGTTTTAATTATTTACTGAAAGAAAAGCTTTTTCAGATTTTGGTAAAATATATATATATATATATATATATATATATATATATATTAAAGAGATAATCATTTTTCAGTGGAAGCTGCCCATTTATATTTTTTTGTCATTGACCTTTCCATAATTAATGATGAAAACCGTGGTCTCTGTGGCTGTTGATCATTTGTAAAAATCTGTGGGGTATTAAATATGTCCATGAGTGGATAGTTATTAAAGTAAACTAGATACCAACTCAGTAACATATAAAGTTGACGTATATTTTGAACAAATCTCATTCCATGTGTTTTTTTTCCATTAATTTGTGCCCCTGCCTCTCAAATGATCTTTGCACAGCCCTGAAATTAATTCATGTGGACAGTAAACTGAAGCTGATTCGACACATTAGAGAAAAATTATGTTCCATAACATCAGCTGTGAGAATCAAATGTTGCTGTTTTAGGGTACAATGTTTTAAAATTCAAACCACTGCATAACTGAAGAAAAAAAAAAACACTTTTAACTTTTTTTCTTCCTTTGCTGCTCTTTGAATGTCCGCCATACTGGACTTTGATCTGCTGGACTCTGCCAGCCACAGCCAGAGGGCGCTGGCATCCCACCTGTAGAGGGCGCCCATTTGCCACAAATACACACTCAGCACACATAACAATAATAATAATGCATCAGATTTATACAGCGCTTTTTATAGACACCCAAAGATGCTTTACATTGGATACATTAATCATTCACTCCACAGACAATGGCAGTGGGAAGCTACTACTGTAGCCACAGCTGCCCTGGGGCAGACTGACGGAAACATGGCTGCCAATCCACGCCAACGGCCTCTCCGATCACTACCAAACATTTATGCAAATTCATACCCAGTGTCATGGACACTGGAGGCAAAGTGGGTAAAGTGTCTTGCCCAAGGACACAACAGCAGGATGTCTGGGGAGAGCGGGATTCGAACCACCAGCCCTGCCGTTATTGGACGACCCACTCTACCTCCTGAGCCACTGCCGCCCAATCATGAATCTTTTATTATTATTTTTATTTCATTTACTTCAGTGCGCAGTAGCCTGGTGGAGCACCCACAGTTTTGTTGTACTGTACAACTGTACAATGACAATAAAGCCTCTTCTATTCTATTCTATTCTATTCTATTCTATTCTATTCTTATCCCCAGTGAAATGAGTCCTGTACCCACATGGGCTTCGTGTATGGAGACGACTGCTGTTGTAAATAGGTCCAATATAAGTAAAAAAAATGGAGTTGAAAGTGAAGGATGATTTGCCAAAAGAAGACATATTTAGGAATTTTCAGTTTTGCAATTTTACATTGAGAAACATTATACTGAAATTGTTCCATAATTTGTGGACAGATTTTTGCAGATTGCTGAACCTCTGCATTGTTACTTCCTGGACAAACTGCTTCTCTAAGGTGTTCTTTTGATACTCAGTCATATTAACACGATATGTAATATGTACAGCAGGGCTGTTCAATTACAAAATCAGTTGGGCCACAATTTGAAATCAAGACATGTAACTGGGCCACACATGTTTAGTCATCTGCTGAATATGACAAATTTCAAACCAACACAGATCAATATGAGGAAAAATATGCACTTGTTATCCATTGTCTTGTTTTTAAATGTGCACTTGGCACATGACAAAGGCACATCAAACGTGCATAAAAACACAATAACAGTGCTGGGGTTGAGCAGGACTTGAAGTAGCAGAAATATTTTTTCCTCTCGAACAACATTTAAAAAACGGAATGAAAAAAATAAAATTCTGTAAATAACCATTTTGGTCACATTTTATCAGGCATATCTCAAAGTGCATAAAAACTCAATGTGCACTGCTAGTAGCATTAACATTTGTTTCCCTTTTGAAATAAAATACACTACATCCTGGTCATAACTGACCTTGGCACATCACAAAATGCATTTAGCTGAATAACAAATGAACTGTCAAACACTTCAGTGCACAAACCCCACAAGAACACACTGATAACATTAACAAACATTGCACATCCACTATTGTGGTTTGTTTTGTTTTAAATCACCACATGTCTGCATAGGAACCTCTTTTTATAACTACACAGTCCATTACACACATATCTGTAAACCAAAAATTTCTAGTAGAGTTAAAGATGCAGAAAACCCCCACTTAAAAACTTGAGTAATGACTTCATTCTTGAAGGTTTGAGGTTTTTCTCCAAAATTTATAATAATTTTCTGATAGTTTTCTACCTTTTTTCTGTAAATTTATCAAAATTTGAAACTATTTTCCTCAATTTTGTATTTTCCTCTTGTAAAATGGACTTTTCTTGTACATTTGAGACTTTATTGTAAATTTGTGGATTATTTTATGGCTAATTTTTTTTATCTATTTTTTAAATAAAAATACTGGGGGGTTTTTTGTTTTTGTTTTTTTTATATATATATATAAATTTGAAACAGATTGTGGTAAAATTTTGACTTTTTTTTCCTTGTACAATTTGTACTTTTGACCATTATTTTGCAGAGCCAGAACAGAACAATAATTTAACTCTCATTTATAAGAAAAAAAAAATCAATAAATTTATGTTTAATGAAAAAACTTAACTTAAATGACCAAAGATACAGTTATTTTTGTTATAATAGTTCTACATATATATACAGATTTTTTTAGAAATCTCCTCACCACCCAGACAGGAGGAAAAACCTCCCTTATTTTGAAATCCAAATGTTGGCATGTTTAGTTTGTCTGAAGGCTGCTGACGGATTAAAGTCACTGACTTCCCAAATGTCGGTCATCTTAACTTGCCAGGTACATAATAATGAAGATAAATTATTAGTTAATATTGTAGTGGCTGGTGAAGTCAATCCTCAGTGATTCATCAGTCACTATGATCTTTCCCTGCAGATGGAGCCTAACCACGCCTGTTCACTAAGCCACTCCTCATCATTGCTCCCGTTACCAGTGGGTTAAAACCACCATAAATGCCTCCACTGCTTACAAACCTCTTCTGATTTTTTTTCTGCGTTTAAAGTACTTTAATAAGCTCATGTTCTCAGACAGTGACGCTAGCGAGACACTCTGCCTGCCGACTGCAATGATCACGCGGGCAGGGCACCTCTGAACTCTGCACAGATGATGGTCATGCACGTTGTTCGTGTGCGCACTTACGGACTATAATTCCCTCATATTTTTTCTTAAATTTATATTTATTAGCGTGGCCTGGGCCACTCGGAGGTTGGTTCTGGGTCACATGTGGCCCGCGGGCTGGTAATTGAATAGGCCTGATGTACAGTATATGTAACATAATGTGTACTTACAGAGCAGCAGCAGATCCTCCTCCATCGTCCTGCTCTCACTGACTTCAGACTGACTCTGTTCAGGTCTTTGTAGATGGTGCAGCTGAATAAAACCCGCCCTCTTCCTCTGTGCGTTTCTCATCTGCTCCAGACTGCTGTGATGATTTCATGGTCGTCTACAGGTATTAAAACTGGAACTATCACCAGAGTTAGACAGACAGAAAACAACCACAAAACAACTATATATCTGACACAACGTCAGTGGCATCTTCTCCCAGAATCCGAGGGAAGCCAGACTTCCTCTGTTCTTCAGTCTCTTCCTGTCAGAGCCATGAAACATATACAGTGACATGCACAGACATTTTTAGGGGGCAGGGGTACTCTGGGGCCCCCTAATGCATCTGTCTGGTAACAAGAAGAAAATAACTTCTCATTTCCCAGCAGCCCTTGCGGTTGATGGGCCATGTTCAATGGTGAAAAATGAAGCAGATCTCCTTAGTGAGACTGCAGGTCTTCCTGGTGGTGCAGTGGGATCCATGTGGACGCTGTGATATTGGAGCTGTTTGAGTTTCAGCTGTCATGCACCTTATTAGCTTTCCTCCACCATGAGTATAGGTGCTATGGCAGCAATATGGCGCCCCTATGTGGTCACATGTGGTACTGCACTCCTACTGAGAGAGGAAACCTGGGCCCATAAGCACAAAGTGTCTTAATGTTAAGACTTACTCCTAGTGACGTATTTCTTAGAAAATTCTCAGTGTTGTAAGATTTTCCTTTTAAATTTAGAACAAACTCCTCGTAAAAACAGACACTATGAAAGCATCTGAGCCCTTCAAAGTGCTGCTAAACCAAACACATGTTAGGAGGACTTTTAAAGGGCTGAGGAGTTTCTGATGAGGAGGAGAACATGGAGGAAAGATGGAGACAAAGGAGAAATGTTCTGACAACGATGACTGATGATGAGTTCATTTCACATTATAGGGTGGATTGTGTTGGCATCATGTGTAGCACTTTATAATCCAGCCCACAGTTACAGAGGACTTTGTGTACTCTTCATGTACTTTCAGTGACAGGACACCAAAGTTCCCTGCAGTTATTGGAAAAAAACAGGTCTTGTTACCCCGATATTTCACTGTTTTTTTCCGATTTACACCAGTACTTTCACTGAAAGTCCACAGAAAGTCCTGTAATTTCAGGCTGTATTATAAACTGTATCATGTTTTCCAGGGGGACAGTGCCCCGTCATCCTGGAAAAAGAGACAATTGTCCCTCCATTATAACATAAACCTTTCTAGATCATTTTTTAGAATTTTAGTATAGTTTATTAATCCCCAGAGGGAAATTACCGGGCGTCCTCCTGGATGGATGAGGCAGCCAAGATTCAGCGCCAGTCCTTCACCATTCACACCTAGGGCCACTTTAGAGTCTCCAGTTAAGCTGAGCTGCAGGTTTTTGTCCTGTGAGGGAAAAGCAGAGTAAACCCCCGCAGACACGGGGAGAACATGCACACTCCACACAGAAGGGTCACTGATGGTCAGTGGGTGGGGTTGATCCCGTGGCCTCCTTACTGTGCTGCTGCAGTGCAAACCACTGCGCCACCCACCCGCCCCGTCACACAACTGAATAATACAGAACTGAAGAAAACTGCTGCAGCTTTTCTCTCTTTTTACTTTTGACTCATAAATGATCATTTTCCTCATAAATTTGCAACTTTTTGTCAAGAAATTAGTTTTTTATCCCTGTAAATTCTGAACTTTCTTTGACTAATTCGAAATCTTCAATGCCCTCTGAATGCTGGTTTATTCTGTGGAATTAAATTTTAATTTGTGGCTTTTTTAATTTATAAATTGATATATTTAATCATATTTTAGCACCTTTATTCTTGCAAATTTGTATCTAATTTACATTTATATGTTTGCACCTCATGCTAAATTGCTGAATACCCCCCATCCCCCTTGTTAAAAAAAAACAACAACAAAAAAAAAACTGATCACCTGAGTTCAATTTAATGAAAAAGTAACTTGAGACTTCTGGACCACTACCAGGGTCCCCCTCCTGGGGGACAGAGGGGTGTGGGTCAACTGACAAGGAAACTTGGGTTTGATAAAAGTAAAGAAAAAGAGAAAACCATAAACCAGCAGCTCTGCTGTAATATGCAGGTTTGACCAGGAGGGGGCAGCAGAATTCACATATAAGCTGACGGACCTTCTCTGACTGAACAGGTTCTGGTTCAGAGTTCTGGTTCAGCAGCACATGAGACCACATTAGACACCAGAACCACCTACACACAAAACAAAACCAGTGACATCCACTGTCATGGAAACAAGGACAAGTGTTAAAAGAAAAAAAACGAATCAATTAAATTAATTATAGTCTGTTTAATACAACCTGATTTTTTGGGACAGGGTGGATAACTGCTGTTTCCACAGTGAATTTGATATAAAAATACACATTTTACAGCTCACATTGTTTTATGGAGCTAAAGACCATATAAATGTGATGAAAAGCTGAATGTTGTGGTTTGTGTTGAAGGTCCCAGGTGGACATCAGAGGTTGGACTGTGGA
Organism: Pholidichthys leucotaenia; assembly: GCA_020510985.1. Lineage (NCBI taxonomy): Eukaryota > Metazoa > Chordata > Actinopteri > Cichliformes > Pholidichthyidae > Pholidichthys > Pholidichthys leucotaenia. The sequence continues at coordinate 37,489,863 of CM035836.1, read as the reverse complement.
TCATTTCAGTGAGGAGTAGACGACCTCTGGTGGTGGAGGACCATCTGGACACAAACACACAGTTCAAAGAAATGGATCTCCACACATTCACTGGATTCACACGTCCATCACAACTAAACCATTTCATCCTGGAGCCATCAGAGAACAGAGAGGCCGCCATTCTACCCAGAAACGCTGGAATAACAGAAAAGTTGTAAAAGTGAGTGTAGATTTAGTTCAGAAACAGGTGAGTGCTCTGAAGACTGTATATATCAGCCAGTGAGTTGATTCTCCTTTTCTGGCTGGTTTTTGTCGTCACTTCATTGCTGAGCCTCCATGACAGTTCAGTTCATCAGAATAACACCAGACTGCCACAAGGTGGAGCTGTTTTACTTTTATTGTGCAGCTTGTGGCCAAGCATCACCCTCTTAAAAAAGTTGTGTGTGTGTGTGTGTGTGTGTGTGTGTGTGTGTGTGTGTGTGTGTGTGTGTGTGTGTGTGTGAGATGCAGTGAGAGTGGGTCGTCCAATAACAGGAAGGTTGGCGGTTGGAAACCCCTCCCCCGTCCATCCTGCCATGGTGTCCTCGTCTTTACCTAGACCTCTGGTCCAGCCTCTATGAGGAGGAGAACGGAAGTTTCCTCACTGAGCCTCGGAGCTCACACAGCTATATATAGCAGTTAACTTAGTCAGCGAGCTAGCAAGCAGCCTGACCGTGGTTTTTAGAGCTCGTCTCTGTTGACTGTAGTCACCCCGTGAGACATCTGTGGTTGCAGCACCTTCATTGTCCAACATTTTGGCAGTACCAGCTGGGTACAATTGGCAGCTAATGTTAGTTGGTCCGAGTGGCCACAGCCAATATTTCTGACCGACTTTGAGATCGACCTGCTGACTACAAACTGAAAGAGGAGTCCACTAGCTGTGGCCGTAACTCAACATCCATTCATGTCTGTTTTCTATCTGATCTATCCATCCCTGCTGGACACTCATCTATCCAGCCAGATCATGTACCGATCCTTGACTACTGTATACATTTCTATACACTGTTTTAAGCTACAATTTATCATGAGAGTCCACCCATGGGACCCGGCCGGGCTCAGCCCGAAGGAGTTACATGGGTCCGCCCTCCAGTAGGTTCACCACCTGCAGGAGGGATCATGGAAGTCCGGTGCTATGTGGATTAGGTGGCAGTCAAAGGCGGAGACCTTGGCGGACTGATCCCAAGCTTTCTAAACTGGCTTTTGGTACGTGGAATGTCACCTCTCTGGTGGGGAAGGAGCCTGAGCTGGTGTACGAGATTGAGCGATACCGGCTAGATATAGTCGGCCTCACCTCAACACACAGCTCCGGTTCCGGAACCAGTCTCCTGGAGAGGGGCTGGAGCTTGGCCTTTTCTGGAGTTGCCCCGGGCGAGAGGCGACGAGCAGGGGTAGGTATTCTTGTATCGCCCCACCTTGCTGCCTCTATATTGGAGTTTTCCCCGGTGGACGAAAGGGTTGCTTCCCTGCGCCTTCGGGTTGGGAAACGGGTCCTGACCATCATTTGTGCCTATGCACCAAATGATGTTTCAGAGTACCCACCCTTTTTGGAGTCTGTGACTGGGGTGCTGGAGGGTGCTCCTCCTGGAGACTCCATTGTCCTACTGGGGGACTTCAATGCGCACGTGGGCAACGACAGTGAAACCTGGAGGGGGGTGATTGGGAGGAACGGCCTGCCCGATCTGAACCCGAGTGGTGTTCAGTTATTGGACTTCTGTGCTAACCACAGTCTGTCCATAACGAACACCATGTTCAAGCATAAGGGTGTCCATATGTGCACCTGGCACCAGGACACCCTAGGCCGCAGGTCGATGATCGATTTTGTTATCATATCATCAGACCTGCGACCGTATGTCTTGGACACCCGAGTAAAGAGAGGTGCAGAGCTGTCAACTGATCACCACCTGGTGGTGAGTTGGATCCGATGGCAGGGGAGGAAGCCATTCAGACCTGGTAGACCCAAACGTATAGTGAGGGTGTGCTGGGAGCGTCTGGCTGAGGCCCCTGTCCGGGAGGTCTTCAACTCCCACCTCCGGAAGAACTTCAACCACATTCCGAGGGAGTCTGGAGACATGGAGTCTGAATGGGCCATGTTCTCCACCTCTGTTGTTGAAGCGGCGGCCCAGAGCTGCGGCCGCAAGGTGGTCGGTGCATCTCGTGGTGGCAACCCCCGAACCAAGTGGTGGACACCAGTGGTGAGGGGGGCCATTAAGCTGAAGAAGGAGTCCTATCAAGCTTGGTTGGCTTGTGGGACTCCCGAAGCAGCTGAGGTGTACCGGCAGGCCAAGCGGAGTGCAGCTCGGGTGGTTGCTGAAGCAAAAACCCGGGTATGGGAGGAGTTCGGTGAGGCCATGGAACAAGACTTTCAGTCGGCTTCAAAGAGATTCTGGCAAACTGTTCGGCGGCTCAGGAGGGGAAAGCAGCTCCCCGTCCACACTGTGTATGGTGCAGATGGGACACTGTTGACTTCAACTGGGGATATCGTCGGGCGGTGGAAGGAATACTTCGAGGATCTCCTCAATCCCACTGATACGCCTTCCACAGAGGAAGCAGGGTTTGGGGACAAGGGGGATGACTCGCCTATCACAGGGGCTGAGGTCGCCAAGGTGGTTAAAAATCTCCTTGGTGGCCGGGCCCCGGGGGTGGACGAGATTCGCCCCGAGTACCTCAAGGCCCTGGATGTTGTTGGGTTGTCATGGTTGACACGCCTCTGCAACATTGCGTGGAGGTCGGGGGCAGTGCCTTTGGCATGGCAAACCGGGGTGGTGGTTCCTCTCTTCAAAAAAGGGGACCGGAGGGTGTGCTCCAACTTTAGAGGGATCACACTCCTCAGCCTCCCTGGGAAGGTCTATGCCAAGGTACTGGAGAGGAGAGTCCGGCCGTTGGTCGAACCTCGGATTCAGGAGGAGCAATGTGGTTTTCGTCCTGGCCGTGGCACATCGGACCAGCTCTTTACCCTCTCGAGAATTCTTGAGGGTTCGTGGGAGTTTGCCCAACCAGTTTACATGTGTTTTGTGGACTTGGAGAAGGCATTTGACCGCGTCCCTCGTGGATTTTTGTGGGGGGTGCTTCGGGAGTATGGGGTATCGGGCTTGTTGTTACGAGCTATTCGGTCTCTGTACGACCGTTGTGAGAGTCTAGTTCGTATTGCCAACACTCGGTCGGAGTCATTCCCAGTGAGAGTTGGACTCCGCCAGGGCTGCCCTTTGTCACCGGTCCTGTTCATAATTTTTATGGACAGGATTTCTAGGCGCAGCCAGGGAATGGAGGGTGTCATGCTTGGTGACCACAGGATCTCATCTGTGTTGTTTGCAGATGATGTTGTCCTGTTGGCTTCATCCAGCAATGACCTACAGCTCTTGCTGGGACGGTTTGCCGCTGAGTGTGAAGCGGCTGGGATGAGAATCAGCACCTCCAAGTCCGAGTCCATGGTCCTCAGCCGGAAAAAGGTGGATTGTCCTCTCCGGGTTGGGGACAGGCTCCTGCCCCAAGTGGAGGAGTTTAAGTATCTTGGGGTCTTGTTCACGAGTGAGGGGAAAATGGACCGAGAGATCGACAGACGGATTGGAGCAGCATCTGCAGTGATGCGGACGTTGTACCGGTCTGTTGTGGTGAAGAGGGAGCTTAGTTCTAAGGCAAAGCTGTCGATTTACCAGTCAATCTACGTTCCTACTCTCACCTATGGTCACGAGCTTTGGGTAATGACCGAAAGAACGAGATCGCGGATACAAGCGGCTGAAATGAGCTTTCTCCGTAGGATTGCTGGACTCACCCTCAGAGATAGGGTGAGGAGCTCAGTCATCCGGGAGAGGCTCAGAGTAGAACCGCTGCTCCTCCACATTGAAAGGAGTCAGTTGAGGTGGTATGGGCATCTGATTAGGATGCCTCCTGGACGTCTCCCACTTGAGGTGTTTCAGGCACGTCCCACTGGGAGGAGACCCCGGGGCAGACCCAGGACTCGGTGGAGAGACTATGTCTCCCAGCTAGTCTGGGAACGCCTTGGTATCCCCTCTGAAGAGCTGGAGCAGGTGGCTGGGGAGAGGGAAGTCTGGGCTTCTCTGCTTGAACTGCTGCCTCCGCGACCCGGACCTCCGGAAAAGCGGTAGAAGATGGATGGATGGATGGATGGATGTTTTAAGCTACTTTACTATGGCTAATTGTACTCTGGACTAGACACCTCCTCCATCAGCAGCAGCTAGCTACCATTAGCACTCCTTCAGGGCTGTGTCTGTGCTCATTACACACACAATGCTATAGCCCACTCAAACGTCATGCCACTATTTCCAGTAACACTTTATTTGGCCTTTTACACTCAGCCAGTACATTAAATCAAATCAAATCAAATCAAATCAACCTTTATTGTCATATTGCTGTACATACAACTGTAGTGCAGGCAAGATGAAATTGTGTTTCTCTCAGCATCCATATAAGTAAAAGAACATGATTTAAGACACACTCACACATACCCTCAACCCCCACCCCAACACAGCCATAATTTACATAATTTCCGTGCAGTAGTATGTATGAGAGATTCCCGATCAGCTGTTCAGCATCCTAACAGCTTGTGGAAGGAAGCTTTTAATCAGTCTGGCGGTTCTGCCTCTGATGCTCCGGAATCGTTTGCCCGATGGCAGAAGTTCAAAGTGTTTATTCAGAGGGTGAGAACGGTCCTTGACAATGTTCAGTGCCCTGCTCCTACAACGGTTCTGAAAAAGTTGTCGGACAGAGGGGAGGGAGACTCCAATTACCCTCTCAGCTCCCTTAACTATCCTCTGCAGGGCTTTTTTTGTCTGACATACTGCAGCTGGAGTACCATGTAGCAATGCAGTATGTCAGAACACTGTCCACCACACCTCTGTAGAAGGTCCTGAGGATGCAGATGGGGAGAGAGGCCTGTTTGAGTTTCCTCAAGAAGTGTAGTCTCTGCTGGGCCCACTTCCTGATCGCCAAGGAATTCTTGCTCCAGGTCAGGTCCTGCGAGATCTGCACTCCGAGGAACTTGATGTTGTCTACTCTCTCCACTGAACGGCCGCCGATGCAGAGAGGGACGTGTTCAGGCTGTGACCGCCAGAAGTCAATAATCATCTCCTTCGTTTTGTCCATATTGAGCACCAGATTGTTCTCCCTGCACCAGCTCTCCAGGTCTCTCACTTATTCCCTGTATATTGATTCCTCATCCCTCTGAATAAGTCCCACCAGGTGGTGTCATCTGCAAACTTAATAATCTGGTTCCCCTCGTGTCTGGATAAACAGTCATGTGTTAGAAGTGTAAACAACAGTGGACTGAGTACGCAGCCTTGAGGGGATTCGGTGCTCAGCGTGATAGAGTTGGAGATGTTATTTCCAACCCGGACAGACTGAGGTCTTTCAGTCAGGAAATCCAGGATCCAGAGACATGTGGCGGTGTTCAGACCGAGAAGGAGTAATTTCTCCATCAGTCTCTGGGGAATAATGGTGTTGAATGCTGAACTGAAATCAATGTACAGAAGTCTGGCGTAGGTGTCTTTCTGATCCAGGTGGGTGATGACCGAGTGCAGGGTGGTGACTATAGCATCCTCCATGGAGCGGTTTGAACGATATGCAAACTGGAGCGAGTCGTGTGATGCAGGGAGGCAGGCTGTGATGTGTGGTTTGACAAGCCGTTCAAAACACTTCATCACAATTGGTGTCAGTGCAACAGGACAATCGTCATTCAGACAGGACACAACTGGTTTCTTTGCCACCGGTACTATGGTAGAGGTCTTAAAGCATCTGGGTACGATGGCCTGACTCAGGGAGATGTTATAAATGTCAGTCAGGACATCCGCCAACTCGCTCGTGCAGTCTCGGAGCACACATCCCGGGATGTTGTCTGGACCTGCAGCTTTACGTGGGTTGACCCTGGTTAGGGTCCTCCGTGTGTCCGCTGTGTTGATAGTGATAGCTGGCTCAACCGATGGTGGGGATGGGCCAGCCCTCCCTCTGATTGTTGGGTTTGATGTTTCAAAACGTGCAGAGAAGTCATTGAGCCTGTCTGGAAGTGAAGCATCGTCATCATCGACCCCCTGCCTAGACTTACAGTATAGCCTGTCAGTGTCCGAACTCCCTGCCACATCTGCTTGGTGTTCCTAGTGTCACAGAGGTGTCCCTGGATTTTCTCTGCATAGGCGCGCTTCGCCGTCTTAATACCCTTTGAGAGCGCAGACCTGGCTGAGCGGAGGGCGATCCTGTCCTTCGCTCTGAAGGCTGCATCTCTGGCTGTGAGCAGCGAGCGCACCTCTCCAGTCATCCAGGGCTTATGGTTTCCCCATACAGTGATGGTCTTCACTATAGTGACATCCTCTGTGCACTTCGCGATGTAGCTGGCGACCGTTTCAGCGTACTCCTCCACATCTGTCTTGTCGTCCTGGGAGGCTGCTATTTTGAAAACCTCCCAGTCTGTGTACAGAAAACAGTCTTTCAGTGCAGAGGTTGCACCCTCTGGCCAAATCCTGATTTGTTTCACTACTGGCCTGCTGCGCTTCAGTAGAGGTTTGTAGGCAGGCACCAGCATCATGGATATGTGGTCAGAAAGGCGGCAGTGGGGTCGAGGTGTTGCCTTATATGCATCTGTGTTTGTGTACACCAAGTCCAACATATTCTCTCCTCTGGTCTTAAAGTCTACACATTGTTTAAACTTGGGGAGCACAGTCTTTAAACTGGTGTGGTTAAAATCCTCCGCAACCACCACAAAACTGTCCGGGTGTGAAGTTTGGATTTCACTAATAGCATCGTGCAGCTCTCCGAGTGCCACTTTAGCATTAGCGTTAGTGCTCGGCACTATGTAAACAGCAGCTACAAACACGTTGCTGAATTCCCTCGGCAGATAATATGGTCGACAATTTACAATAAGGAACTCCGCCAACGGAGAGCAGTGTTTAGATACTAATGTGGCGTTAACGCACCAGTTCTTGTTAACATAGATGCATAGCCCCACCCCACCCCCCACGGCTCTTACCGGAGCTCGCAGTTTCTCTGTCTGCCCGGAATGCTGTCGTACCTTCCAGTTGAATGGCCTCGTCAGGGATGTTGTCGTGGAGCCATGTCTCCGTGAACACAAGCACACAGCAGTCCCTCCACTCTCTCCGGGTTTCTTTCAGCAGACGCAGCTCGTCCAGCTTGTTGTCGAGGGAACGGACATTAGAGAGAAGGAGCGACGGTACTGCTGGTCTGGAGGGGTTAGCCTTTAGCCTAGCATGAATCCCAGCCCTTTTTCCTTGCTTCTGCTTATGTCCGCTCCACTTACGCTTCCTCCTCTCCCAGGTAGCCTTCAGCGGGAACTCCGCCAGAATTCCATGCTGGCGTAGAATGTCCAAGTCACAACCAAGCGCCGCGATTCTTGCAGCGTGCAGTACCTTGATGTTTAATAAGGTCTCACGGTTGTAAGTTTTACAGAATGTACGTCTGGGAAGATCAAAACACTCAAAACTCTCACACTCGCTGATGCCAAGAGGGGCCGCTGCATCTATGCGCGCCGCCACCATTAGTTAGCCATTAGTTAGCTTAGGCTGTGTTTGCTACCGGAGCTATGCGTTAACCAGCTAACATTAGCTGCTAATGCTGCCGTCAGCCACACAGATCAGCAGTGATGAAGGAGGGAGGATGGGCCAACTGGACCTTATCAGGATTTCAAGTAAAACCCACCAAAAACAGCCTGTTGTGAAAAGGGCACTTTCAAATGGGTGTAAAATGGAACTTCAATAATTAAATCCTGTGATATTTTAAACATTGCATCGACCAGCATTCAGCTTGTTGACTGAGAGCGGCCTTTAGTCCAAAGAGATAACATTCATCAGTATCGGTGGCTGATATTTATCTGGCAGGACCTGGTGGTGTGGCACTGATTTTGTCCTGAAATGGACATCAGTAGCTGTCTTCTTCTTCCTGCTGATCCCTTCAGAGGTTTCCACAGTGGATCATCTGTCTCCATCTCACCCAATCCCTTCATCTTCCTCTGGAACACCAACCCTCTCTATGTCCTCCTTCACTACAGCCATGAATCTTCTCTGTGGTCTTCCTCTTTTCCTCCTGCCTGGCAGCTCCATCTTCAACATCCTTTGTCCAACATCTCCACTGCCCCTCCTCTGCACATGTCCAAACCATCTCAGCCTTGACTCTCTTATTTTGTCTCCAAACTAACCAACCTGAACTGTCCCTCTGATGCTTTCATTTCTACTCCTGTTCCTCCCAAATGAGAATCTTACCATTTTCAACTCTGCCACCTCCAGTGCCGCATCTTATCTTTTTGTCAGCACCACCGTCTCCAAACCATACATCATACCAGGTCTCACTACAGTCTTTTCAATATTTCCTTTCACTCTAGCTGCTATCCTTCTGTCACAAATCACCCACCCCACCCTGCCTGCACTCTCTTCTTCACCTCTCTTGTGCACTGTCCACTCTCTCATTTGAATTTTTGAGATTCATATTATTGTGGGTCAATATACAGCAGTGTATTCTTGGTTAAAACTGTAAGGGTACCTCTGCTCCTGGTCAGTCTGATGATTATCTGTCTTTATCTGACATCATCTGTCCTCACTGATGTATAAACTGCAGCTTGATCATGCTCTGCACAACAAGATGCAAAACATGGTGCAGTACTTTAAAATAGTGCACTACGTCTAATGGAAACCTTTGGACTTGATGACTGTCTCATTGTTAAACCGAAGTTTTATCACACAAAGTGGTCTAATTTTTTTCCTGTGCTGCAAACAACCAAACTGACCACAATGAACGGGTATTTCTCAGAAACAGAAAGGTAAACGACCACATTTAAACTTCTTCATTAGTATGTTCAAACTTTGCTTTTGTTGCCACATTTTAATTCATATAAAGTGACTAAAGCAGCGCTGGATCAACACTGACATGGAGTCGATGTGTTTTATTTGCATAATGAGCTGACAGATGTGATTCTAGCAGGACCGGACAGACTTCTGAGCTGTTGTAGGTGATGCTTCATTGCTATTCACTGCCCTAACCAGCTGATCAGGTGGACAGGTTTCCATGAAGATGTCTTGGCACGGAATCAAGGGAGTCTGCTGGAGTTTTCTGGGCACAGAGCCAGAAGTCTTCAGCATGACGTCAGCGATAGAAACTGTTGCTATGGAGCCAGAGAGACTGTTCAGGAAACTGTCCCACTCTGACGGGGCGTCCCTTCTGCTGGTTTAAGACTCAGGTCTGATTGGTGCTTCAACCACCAAGGAGACGACTCCAGTCTCAGTGGAACAATTCAAGTCAGAGGAAACCAGCCCAGCCAGCATGTCCATGTGGGCCCACCAAGCTGCCTTATGGCCCCAACTGGGTTCGTCCACATGGACTTTACCTCGATCTGTTTTCAACTTATTTTCTCATAAATTTGCTTTTTTCTTCTAATTTTTTTGACTTTTTCCCCTAATTTGATAAATTTTTCTTGAAAATCTGAAACTTTCTCGTACATCTGAAACTTTTTTTTACTTTAAACTTGTATCTTTTTCTCATAAATGTTACTTTTTTCATCATAAATTTGCTATTTTCTTGTACATTTGTGACTTTTTCCCATAAATTCCTGACATATTTCTTGTAAATTTGGAACATTCTCAAAAATTTTCAACTTTTTTTTTTACTGTAAACTTACTTTTCCCCATAAATTTGAAACTTTTTTCTTAGAAATTTTCAATTTTACTCATATATTTGTGACTTTTTTGTTCATTCTTTTTTCTCCTTTTTTTTGCCATAAATTTGTGACTTTTTTCTTGTAATTTTTAAAAATTTTTCTTGTCACTTTGTAACTCTTTTCAAGTAATTTTACATTTTGTTCTTGAAAATTTGCAACTTTTCTCCTAAATTTTCACTATTTTTCTACTAAATTTGTGACTTTTTTCTTATAATGTTTTTGTAAATTTGTCCTTTTTTCTCTTCTGCCCATAGCCAGGCTCCTGAAGGTCTGGACCAAAAATTCTACATTTACAGTCAAAAGAGACGCAGATGTGTGAGGAAAAAACTCACATAGCAAATTTATCAGAAAAGCTGAAGATTTATGCCAAAAAATCTCACACATTCAGTAAAAAAAATGCTGCAATTTTATGAGGAAAATGTCACAAGATATTTGAAAGAAATGGTCACAAAATTTCTGTGAAAAAAACCCAAATATTTATAGCAAAAGTTGCAAATTTTTGAAAATAATGTTACAAATTTATGTAAACAATGCAAATTTACAAGGGAAAATAGAAGTAATTCATTGGAAAAGCTGAAGATTTATGCCAGAAATTTGACAAATTTAGGGGGAAAAGTTACAATCTGAGAAATCTCTTGGAAATTTGCAGTAAATCACAAAATTTGGGAAAAAATGTACAAATTTCCTGGAAACATTGCATTTTTATGAGAGAAAAAAGTCACAAATTCATGTGGAAAGAAGCTGTAATTTTACCTTAAGAATATGACAAATTTGTTAGAAAACCTGAAAATTTATCCCCAAAATCTTTCAAATGTTGGATAAAAAATAAAGTTGCAACATTTTCCTTAAATTCTGAGAATACTTTTTTGTAAATTTTCGGCTCACAAATTTAACACACACACACACACACACACACACACACACACACACACACACACACACACACACACACACACAGAGTGCTGTGAAAAAGTATTTGCCCTCTTCCTGATTTCTCATTTTTTGTATGTTTGTCACACTTAAATATTTCAGATCATCTAACAAAATTAAATATTAGACAAAGATAACACAAGTAAACACAAAATGCAGTTTTTAAATGAAGGTGGTTATTATTAAGGGAAGAAAAATCCAAACCTACATGACCCCGTGTGAAAAAGTGATTGCTCCCTAAACCTAATCACTGGTTGGGCCACCCTTAGCAGCAACAACTGCAATCAAGTGTTTGCAATAACTGGCACTGAGTCTTTTACAGCACTGTGGAGGAATTTTAGCCCACTTATCATTGCAGAATTGTTGTAATTCAGTAACATTGGAGGGTTTTCGAGCATGAGCCGCCTTTTTAAGATCATGCCACAGCATTTCAATTGGATTCAGGTCAGGACTTTTGACTAGGCCACTCCAAAGTCTTCATTTTGTTTCTCTTAAGCCATTCAGAGGTGGATTTGCTGGTGTGTTTTGGATCATTGTCCTGCTGCAGAACCCAAGTGTGCTTCAGCCTGAGGTCACAAACAGATGGCCGGACATTCTCCTTCAGGATTTTTTGCAAGATAGCAGAATTCATGGTTCCATTTACTACAACAAGTTTTCCAGGTCCTGAAGCAGCAAAACAGCCCCAGGACCATTACACTACCACCACCATATTTTACTGTTGGTATGATGTTCCTTTTCTGAAATGCTGTTACTTTTACGCCGGATGTAATGGGACACACACCTTCCAAAAAGTTCAACTTTTGTCTCGTCAGTCCACAGAGTATTTTCCCAAAAGTCTTGGGGATCATCAAGATGTTTGTGGCAAAACTGAGACAAGGCTTTATGTTCTTATTGGTCAGCAGTTGTTTTCATCTTGGAACTCTGCCATGCAGGCCATTTTTGCCTAGTCTCTTTCTTATGGTGGAGTCATGAGCACTGACCTTAACTGAGGCAAGTGAGGCCTGCAGTTCTTTGGATGTTGTTGTGGGGTCTTTTGTGACCTCTTGGATGAGTCGTCGCTGTGCTCTTGGGGTAATTTTGGTTCACTGGCCACTCCTGAGAAGGTTCACCACTGTTCCCTGTTTTCGCCATTTGTGGATAATGGCTCTCACTGTGCTTTACTGGAGTCCCAAAGCTTTAGAAATGGCTAGACTGACGGTTATGGTGAGTCATTACAGTGTACTGTAATCAAGACTAACAGAATATTCATCAGTCAGAATCATTCTGTATCTCCTGGCTCACTCAGCAGATCACTCAGCACCCTGATGATAATTTATTTAGCTCCATCAATAATGACTGTAGTTACTACACAGATGATCAGTTTAACACAATGGTCACATCTGATTTCAATATTTCTATGATCCACTTCAACAGCAGAAGTCTCTATGCCAACTTTAATAACATTAAAGATTATTTACATCAGTTTAAAGAGCCATTCAATATTGTGGCAATAGCAGAGATGTGGCTCAGTGAAGAGAAAGGAGTGGATTTTACCATGGATGGCTATGAATTAAATTGTATAAATAGAAAAGTGAAAAAAGGAGGAGGAGTTGCAATTTATGTTGACAAGAGCTTGAAATACAAGGTTGTTGAAAATCTGTCAGTAACTGTGGATGATTTATTTGAATGTATTACAATAGAAATCTGTCTGGACAATGTGAAGAATGTAGTAGTGAGCTGCGTATATAGAACACCTGGATCAAACATTGACTTATTTAAGGACTGGATGGAAAAAATGTATGCAAAACTAACTCATAAAGTTATGTTCATCTGTGGGGATTTCAGTATAGATCTGATGAACTCAAAACAACATAGTTTGACAGAAGAATTTATCAACACAAAGTACAGTATGGGCTTACATCCAACAATTACCAGACCAAGCAGAATCACGTCACACAGTGCCACACTAATAGGTAACATATTCACAAATATTATGGAAAATAATATCAGGAGTGGGCTTTTATTGAATGATATCAGTGACCACCTGCCGATTTTTGTTGTCTATCAATGTGATTATAGGAAGAAAAAGTATACCAAAAATATTAACTATAAAAGAATAAGAAACCGAAGAATCAATGTATTTACTGACAAAGGAATTATTAATACAAGATTGGAAGATAGTTTATGATGAAATGACATAAATAAAGCATATGATAATTTTTTACAAGTATTTCAATCATTGTACAATAACAAACTGTCCTATAAAACAATACAGTGACAGGACAACAAAAAAACAAATATTCCTTGGGTCACCAAGGGGTTAATAAATGCATGTAAAAAGAAGAATACAGTATATAAACAATTCATTAAATGCAGAACAGTGGAGGCTGAGATCAAATATAAAAGATATAAAAATAAGCTTACTACTATAATGAGGACCTGTAAGAAAGAATATTACAACGGAATATTAGAGGATAACAAAAATAACTTAAGAGGAATATGGCAAGTACTCAATGGGATTATTAGTAATCGACCTAAGAATGCTAATTATCCAGATATTTTATTGAAAATGGCAATTTGATAAATAATATGGAAGATGTGGTCAGTGGTTTCAATAAATTTTTTGTAAACATTGGTCCTGAATTAGCAAATCAATAGTGACACCGGAAAACAAAACCACAGTGGTTTCTGTGAATGAAATAGAGGATAGAAATCCAAACACAGGCGGTCAATGGAGTAGGACGCAGTTTTGTGGCTCCTGCCAACTTCGTAAAATATTGTTATTCAGTTGTGCAGTTTTCTAAAAACCCCAGTGTTTTTTTTCTTGGCTCTTTTTCGCTGTGTATCTTAAGAGATACTTTTGAATTGTTTTGCAATGTCGGGGAAAGGAAAAACCCGCACTATTCAGACGCACCTGAAGCCTTGTTCACAGGCCCCGACTTCAGAGCCGCTAGCTCAACCTGTTGGATCCAGCCCCTGTTTTGAACGCTGAAGCTTTGAAAATTGAGCTGCTTTCCTCTCTAAAAAGAAGACATCTCTGTATTATTAAGAAGGAGCTACAAGAGATTATCGGAGACGCTTTGGCACCCTCTTAAGGTTGAGTTACAGTCTGTGAAATCACAGTTAGCGAGCGTCAATGCTGCTATTGATGCTAAGTTGGCTAAGCTAACGGCACTATGGGGGACATGGAAGAAACGCTCACAGTCTTATACGGATGACATGAAAGATATGAAAACAAGGTGTTGAGAGCCCTCAATGCTAAGGTTGCTGTGCTGGAAGACAAATGTGAAGATTTAGAATCAAGATCACGACGCATATACATAAGGATTATTGGCGTTGAAGAGGGTCCAGACTCTTTTTCTCCTACTGACTGTGGCTGCCGTTTGCCTGGAAAAATGCTTTTTCCCTTTGGATAAGGAACCCACTAGTGGATCGGTCTCATCGTACTCTTCAGCCTAAACCTAAAACCGGTAGAGTGAGCGACCACGAGCCATTGTGTGCAGGCTTCATTACCAAAGTGACTGTGGTTGATATATTACGGCGTGCGCGAGAGCTCCAGCGGATATATAAGTCGGAGGTATGACTTTGTCGGTTCTTTCCCGGACTACACCGTCAAGATTGCACGGCTCGGGCTGCAATTCAACGATGGTTAAGCGGCTACTCCGTGGCAATTGATGGAGTCAAAATACGGACTTCTCACCCGGCGCAGGTACGCAATTCTTACCAGGGGACATGAAAAGAAGTTTACTTTGCCGGGAAGGACGCCGAAGGAATACGTCAAGACTCTGATTTCTGGGTGAGCTGTGAACCTTTCATTATAATCCTTATATATGCTCGGACTCTAGACTTGTTGCTGTTACCTGGACATTTGCGCTTATTTGCTTTATTTTGGGAGTGTTCATTAGAATCTCTTAGTGTATTGTTGAGTTTAATATTATCATTACTTTTTCTTACTTTATTGTTCAGATTACAATACTGGTATAAAACAGCATGTAATTTAATCATTGCACATATTATAATTCAATTTCTGGAAGTTGGCAGGAGACATGTTTTCCATTGGTATATTTTTTTTTTTTCTCTCTGCTCGGCTTTGCCTCCGAGTTGTTCCTATTTAACTGAGAACAACTTTTCTTTGTGTGTGACACTGCTGTCTCCATTGGTTTTTGGGGTGTGTTTTTTTTGTTACATGGAGACTTTGGGTGTATTTGTTTTGGGGGTTCTTTTGGGTGGGTGGTGTTTTACCTCAGCTCACAGCAATAGTTCTTGTGTTGGTTGTTTTTTTTTGGTACATGTAAATGGCTAGTACCAATAGGCCATGGTACAGCTTTACTAGGCGCATCTTTGCGATTCATTAGCTGGAATATTAAGGGCATGGTCATCCTTGTTAAAAGATCAAAAGTTTTTAACCACTTAAAACATTTAAAATCTCAATAGTGTTTCTCTGCAGGAGACCCATCTTCGGATAAAAGATCATCATCGGTTGCACTGCTCTTGGGTGAGCCAAGTTTTTCATTCAGAGTTTAATTCTAAATCAAGGGGGTGGTTGCTATTCTTATTAATAAAATGTACAATTCTCAGCCACTAACATTATAGCTGATATAAAACGGCAGATAGTGATAGTTTGCGGTACTTTGATGCAGAAAAAGGTTCTGTTAGTCAATGTATATGCCCCAAATATTGACAATGTTGAATTTGCCAAACAAATTACTAAGTAGCTTACCATTTTTGAATTCACATTTGTTAATCTTAAGGGGCGATTTAAATTGTGTCTTTGATCCATTATTAGATCGATCTAATCCCCCGTAATCTAAATAAGTCTTTAATGTCTCAAACATTTTCTGATTTCAAGACACAGAATGGCTTTGTCGATCCTTGGAGATTCCGCAATCCAACCAGTAAAAAATTCTCCTTTTTTTCTACTGTGCATCATTCTTACTCCAGGATTGATTACTTTTTTATTGACCTGTACTTTAAATTCCTGTGTAGTTTCCTCTGATTATTTAAGTATAATAATATCTGATCATGCACATTATTATTAGATATTCAGTTGGGTGGCCTACTAAATCGTAGTCTTCCTTCATGGAGGTTTAATTCTCTTCTTTTAGCAGATAAAGAGTTTTGTGATTTTATTTCCAATTCAATTGATGAGTTTTTGTTGTTTAATAAAAATGATTCTACTTCATATTCATTATTATGGGAGACTCTTAAATCCTACCTTAGAGGACAAATCATTTACTACTAATAAGAGACGTCACACCAAGTTTTCTGAACTCACTTTAGCCATTAGTAATATTGATCAAAGTTATGCCTTAAATCCTACACCAGAATTATTTAAACAGCGCATAGAGGTACAGTCAGAACTTGATCTAATTTCAACCCAAGAAGCTGAACGGCTAATTACTTCATATATCGGTGGAACTCATTATGAATATGGCGACAAAGCAAGCCGTCTGTTGGCACATCAGCTACGCCGTCAAGCTAATTCTCGGATTATAAGTAGTATTCAGAATAGGTCAACATATAATCCGACAGATCCTAATGAAATCAATGGCCACATTTTAAACATTTTTTTCCTCATTATATACGTCGGAGTTCCCAACAGATTCACATAACATGAACTTATTTTCTTCATGACCTCTCGATCCTGTAATTGACTCAGACACTGCAAAAAGCCTGGATTCCCCACTCGGCCTTGTTGAAATAATTAACTCAATTGAAGCAATGCAATCAAACAAAGCACCTGGCCCTGATGTGGTTCCCATTGAATTTATAAAAGATTTACGAAAATTAGCACCTTTACTTTTAGCTACCTTTAAACGAATCATTAGAACGAGGTATTCTTCCTCCAACTCTAACACAAGCTTTGATTGTTTTACTTCATAAAAAGGACAAAGACCCAACTCTATGTAGCTCTTATAGACCACTATCATTGCTTAATGCTGACGTGAAAGTGTTAGCCAAAGTAATTTCTTCCCGTCTGGAGAGAGGTTCTCCCTTTGATTATATCTGAAGAACAGAACGGTTTTGTTTAAGGGACGACAATTATTTTTTTAATATACGCACTCTCTTCAATATAATTTATGCAAAACAGTCATCTGATTCATCAGAAATAGTCATATCGCTAGACGCTGAAAAAGCGTTCGACAGGGTAGAGTGGGAATATTTGTTTGCGGTTTTGAGGAAATTTGGATCAATGAGAAATTTGTTTCTTGGATTCGTCTCCTCTATACATCCCCGAAGGCAAGGGTTCAAACTAATGATATGTTTTCTGATTACTTTTCTCTGGACGTGGTACACGGCAAGGCTGTCCATTATCGCCCTTGCTCTTCACTATTGCCATTGAGCCTCTGTCCATTGCGTTGCGGTCTTCCAATTTATTTAGTGGGATTTTCCGAAATGGAACTGAACACAAGTTGTCGTTATATGCGGATGATTTGTTGTTATATGTGTCAAATCCAGTTAGTTCTATCCCCAATGTCTTGAGTATTTTAAATAATTTCAGTTCCTTTTCCGGTTATAAATTGAATTTGGAAAAAAGCGAATGCTTTCCTATCAACATGACTGCCTGGGATCTTCAGCAGTCTGACATACCCTTCAAACTTAGTCCCGCAGGATTCAAGTATCTTGGTATAAATGTGACAAAGCTCTTTCTCTAGCCTAGCTTCAGCCAATTTTTCTCCTCTTATTGCCAAAATAACCTCTGACGTCCAGCATTGGCGAAATCTCCCTCTGTCACTCTTGGGTAGGATTATGTTGTCAAGATGAATATCTTACCAAAATTCCTTTTTTTATTTCAGTCAATTCCTCTTTTTCTGCCTAAAAGCTTTTTTGATTCTCTGGATAAGATAATTTTGTGGCTTTATCTGGAATGGTAAACCACCTAGAGTGCGTAAAAAATTATTGCAAAGATGTAGACTTAGCGGGGGACTTGCATTACCTGATTTCCAGTCTTATTATTGGGCGGCACATATATATAAAATCTGCTATTGGTTAAAGTCTTTTCGCTCCCCATGGTGTAGAATGGAATTATCATCCTGTCGGGGGTCGTCAATACCTGCATTAATTTTTTCTTCTTTGCCTACAAAACCCTCTTTGTATACAGACAGTCAAGTGGTTCTCAACACATTAAAAATATGGTTTCAGTTTAGGCGGCGCTTTGGTTTTGTATCTGCCTCCTCTTTATGTCCTTTAACTAAAAATCATTTGTTTCCCCCATCTCTCTCAGATTCGTCATTCTCAGACTGGCATGACAGAGGTATTAAACATATAAGGAATTTATATACATCTGGGCTTTTTGATAGCTTTACCAATTTATCTTTCAATTATAACTTACCCGGCACCCATTTGTTTCGTTATTTTCAAATACGTAATTTTGTTTCTAAGTGTTTCTCTAACTTTCCTTCTATCCCTCCTGAGCAGCCCTGGGAAAGTATCGTTTCACATGGTCCACAACATAAAGGGTTGATATCCAAGCTTTATAATTCCACTTTAACATTAAACGATGAATCAAGTGTCAAAATAAAAAATTTGTGGGAGAAAGAATTGGGTATACAGATGACTGATGAGCTTTGGGAGGATGCCATTAACAGAATTAGAACGTCTTCCTCATGCGCTCGTCTTAGCTTGATTCAGTTTAAGGTAATATATAGAGTCCACTACTCAAAACTGAGACTCTCTGAGATTTACCCAGAAGTTGATGGTAGTTGTGATAAATGTAAGGGATCTCCCTGCCACCTTGGCCATATGTTTTTTCTTTGTCCGGAATTATACAGTTTTTGGTCTAGTTACTTTACAATTATCTCCAGGGTTCTTCAAGTGACTCTGCTGCCTTCTCCATTTATTGCCATATTGGGATTCCTGATTCCTCTGTAGTTCTGAATTCGGTACAAAGGGATATTGTGGCCTTTACATCCTTAATAGCAAGGCGTACTTTACTGCTGCATTGGAAATCTGTCAGATATCCCTCAATTTCCCTATGGCTCAAGGACATGATGTTTTTTTCTAAAACTTGAGAAAATTAAATACACTATAAGAGGATGCACAGAAAGGTTTTACCAGAAATGGCAATGTTTTATATCTTACTTTTCTAATCTAAAAGTCTTACCCATCTAAATATGTCAGCATGTGCCTTGTTATATATATATATTTTTGTTATTTTTTTTCCTACTCTATTATGTGTATTTGTTTCAAAGTATATGCCTGTTGAGGTACTTCCTCTACTGATCTTGTGAGCTGGGGGGGGGGGGGGGTGTTGTTCGAGGGGATATTAAAAAAAAAAAAAAAAAAAAATAAAAAATCTGGTGCTTAAGTGTGTAGTACTTGTTGAGGCACTATTTGATCCTATATACATATATGTATATGTGCTAAATAAGTGTATCTTTATTTATTTTTTTTTTGTTGTTGTTTCAAGAAGTATTATGCCAACTTGTCTGTAATTTCGGAAATTTATTTCAATAAAAACACATTGGGAAGAAGAAATCCAAACACAATCTTTTTGGGTGCAGTTACTGAAAAGGAAATTATCGAGACTGTGAGTAAATTTAAGAACAAAAAATCAACGGACTGGAAGGAAATTGACATGACAATAGTGAAAAAAGTAATTGAAGAAATTGTTAAGCCACTCACCCACATCTGTAACCTGTCATTTCAAACTGGTACATTTCCAGACAAAATGGGCTGCACAGTGGCGCAGTGGTTAGCACTGCGGCAGCACAGTTTACCCTTGGCTGGGGGATTGTGGGGATCGTGGGTTCGATCCCAGCCCCCAACCAACAGTGATCTATGTGGAGTTTGCATGTTCTCCCCGTGTATGCGTGGGTTTACCCCGGGATTTCTCCGGTTTCCTCCCACATGCCAAAAACATGCAGGTTAGGTTAATTGGAGACACTAAAGTGGCCCTATGTGTGAATGTGTGTGTGAATGGTTAAGGGATAGCGCCGTATTGTGGCTTCTTTATCCATCCAGGTGGTGGATGACCCTTAATTTCCCCTCTGGGGATCAATAAAGTATACTAAATCTAAAAAAAAAAAAAAAAATGAAAATAGCAAAAGTAATACCTCTATACAAAACAGGAGACAGTCATCATTTCACAAATTACAGGCCAGTCTCTTTACTCTCACAATTCTCCAAAATACTTGAAAAAATCTTCACTAAGAGACTGGATGAGTTCATTGAAAAACACAACCTCCTTACAGATAGCCAGTATGGTTTTAGAGCAGATAAAACTACATCTTTGGCACTGATCGAACTTATAGAAGAAATTACTAGTTGTATAGATAAAAAAAAGGTTGCTGTAGGAGTATTTATAGATTTAAAGAAAGCTTTGGACACCATTGACCACAGAATACTACTAAGGAAACTGGAAAGGTATGGGATAAGAGGGGTAGGACTGAGTTGGGTGGAAAATTATTTAAGTATAGACAACAATTTGTACAAATTGGTGAGCACAAATCACCCTTCATGGACATCACTTGTGGTGTGCCCCAGGGGTCAGTTTTGGGACCCAAACTCTTTATTTTGTATATAAATGACATATGCCAAGTATCAAAAATTCTGAAATTTATTTTGTTTGCGGATGACATAAATATCCTTTGCACTGGTGAGAATTTGCAGCAGGTTTTAGAGTTGGTCACAACTGAAATGAAAAAGTTAACGCAGTGGTTCAACAAAAATAAATTATCTCTAAATCTAAAAAAACAAAGATTATGTTGTTTGGAAATTATAAAATAAATCATGAAATAATGGTAACGATAGATGATACCAGAATAGAAACAGTACAGGAAAATAAGTTTCTGGGGGTGACACTAGACAATAAAATCTGCTGGAAACCTCCCATCAGTCACATCCGGGCCAAGTTAGTGTAACGGAGTCAAAAATGTGCTTTAGGTATTTCTTTTCCTCAGTTATGTTTTTATTTATATTGTTGTGAATTTTATTTTACTTGAGTGTTTTATTTTGGCAGTACGCTTGTCGCATCCGCTCTTTCTGTACCTCCGAGGCTCCGGTAGTTTAGTCTTTCCCCACAGTACCGCGTTGCTTTGCTGTGGGTAAGTTGTGTTCAAAACGCTGCTGGCACTAAATTGTATTGTTCGTTAGTCTTATCATTTAAACTGTAACCTTAGTTTGTAATTGTTCCTTATTAGTTTGTCATGTCACTGTAGTGTATTTTTTTTTTTTTTTTTTGTTATTTGTGTTATAAATAGAGTTTTATAGATGTTTCGGCACACATTAGGAGTCCGATAGGCGCCATTTTAGGGTTTTGCGCCAATATAGGCTTTATGGTGACTCCAGCAGCTTATATTATTGTGTAACCCATATTTTTGTGAATGTAGGAGCCTGTGTGGAATCGAGGTACAGACGGAGCGTGATGCATTTTGTTTTATTTCATCTACAGGTATGTTTGTTTTTGGAAAATTTTATTATTTATAATGTAATTTATTTTTTTTTGTATTGTGAAATTATTTTACAGCTCCTTTCCCACACAGTATCGCATTGCTTTGCTGTGGGAGCCTGTGTGGAATTGAGGTACAGACGGAGCGTGATGCATTTTGTTTTATTTCATCTACAGGAGAAATAAATTGTGGAAACAGCAGTCTGGTGTCATCGTGGTCCCTATGCCGCAGACACACTTGCATTAATGTTCCCGATCACGGCTGCTTAAGGGTGTCCCAAAAGAAGAACCACTATACTTGTGACGAGATCCGTTACACTGGTGCCAGTGACCCTTGGAACTTCAGATCAGCTGGACGCCGGTCACCGTGGATGCTGCATCGCCATACTGGGTCTACGCTGGGACGTATATGTGGTCAGGCATATACAGGACTATTGTATTAGGTTTTAACTGATATATGCCACCTTATTTTGGAGTTAGTCACAACGAAAAAAAAAAAGAAATTTCACTGTGTAAAGTAGTTCAAGAAGAAAAAAAAAGAGAAAAAAAAAGACATGGATAATTATAAAGCACCTGTTTTGCCAAAAGGGAGAGGTATCTGGCGCAGTGATATTGCTATTAGTAGAGATGTGGGACATTCCAAATTTATGAACAGTGGTGGGGATACAGGGTTAGGTCAGAGCCCAGGTTGTATTCCTGTTGGTGAGTTCATGAGTGAGGGTCCTCATGTTTCCACACCCTGCAGTAATGTCGGTGCCATTGAAAATTTTACAGACATGGTGGGGCAGCTTGGTGCTCAAATTGGTGAGTCTATAGTCACTAAATTAATGTCTGCTGGTGTTGTGAATATGACCAATGACAACCAGACTTCTCCTACTGATCGAACTGCACATTGTGATGTTACCAAATGTGACCCCCCACATGTGACTGTTCATGTTAAGTCAGACAGAAAACTACGTATATTTAGAGGTGACGGTACTGACAAATATTCAGTTCGGGACTGGATTGACTTGACTAAGCCTGAACTCAAGAAGAGAGAGATTCCTGTGTGTGAGCAAGCAGGAGAGATAATGGGTCATTTATTGGGCAAAGCTAAAGACGTTGTGAAAGTTGCCCTGCGTAGTGACCTGGAGCTAGATGCTAAAAAGGAACCTGAAAAAATTTACGATGTTCTTCTCCGTTACTTCTGTGATGCCTCCTCATGTCTTCCGCTCGCAGATTTTTATGCAACCCTGCCCAGGCACAGAGAAAAACCAGTGGACTACTGAATAAGGCTGAACAAAGCAGCTGACCTGGCTCTCGGGGGCCTGCGTAGACAAGGCAAGCAGACTGAGGACATGAGCAAAGAGGTTGCTATCATGTTTGTCAAAAATTGTCCTGATCCTGATCTGTCTTGCACCTTAAAGTGGAAACCACCTCATGAATGGACCTCACGTGATGTTCAGTTGAGAATTGACGATTATCAGAGAGAGGTTAGAGCTAGTGCCAGAGCACCTGATGGTCCACAGCTAATGAGTCACACAGCTACTGTAACATCTGACAAACTCAGGTTGCCATCTTCAGCCATGACCATGCCAGAACAGTGCCACACCCCAGTCATTCCCTCTTCACTTCCTCAAACCCGACAGTTTACATGTCAGGGTCCCTCTTCATTCCCCATTTCTGACCCTACCCCAAACACACTCAGCTCAGATTGTGCTAGTGTGCCGATTGTTGCTCAAAATCTCCAACAGTCAGAGGAGAGGCTCCTTGGTCGCATGGTTAACATGTTTCAGGAAATGATGGAGAAGTTGCAGCAGTGTACAATTCCTCACCCGACTGAGAGCAACAGATTTGGACATGCCCCTCGTCAGAGACACCCCAGAGAAGCAACTTGTAAGGTCTGTAATGACACACGTCACTCCACCATTTCACATTGCATGTCTGAGAAACTGTGTTTTACCTGTCTTTCCCCTGGTCATACCAGACTGGCCTGACCCAACAACAACTGCCAGCCTCCTTCTCAGTCTCAGGGAAAACTAACTGACCTGTACTTGGAGGGAGGCAGTGCAGGTCTCAACTCAAGCTCCCACTGCAGTGACACATCTGATGCTGAGTCAATTTTTGCATCGGTGAGAAGCTCATGCGATGATGTAGTTGTTGTATATAGTCGTTCAGTTGAACGTGAGAAATATACCCAGAAATAAATTCCCGTTCCAGTAAAACCGGTCTAAATGATCTTCACACAGTAATGTTGTAAAAAAATATATTGAAGAACAATTCACATAGTTCAACTCGAAAAATATGCACAAAAACAAAATCTAACTCGAGAAAAAATTTAACATTTACAATTTTTTCAACGCGAAGATGATCGCCACGTGATCCGTCTGGACCAATCACTGATCAGCTTTCCTCTCCAAGCAACGAGTAAACATGGCGTCCCCTGCTGCGGAAACCAGCAAGGCAGATAGTGACGGGCAAATAAAATGCTTTTTCCACCTCGATTCCGTGAAAAATGAGAAAGCTGCTCCCATGACAGCAGTGAGGTGGATTAAGGTTCTATTTTTATAGGTTTCTGCAAGATACACCTGGAAAAAGTTTCAACCTGAACAAAACAGTGGGCACTGTGGGGAGACTTGAATAACGAAACCGAATTGCCTTTAATTTCAGTTTATTTCAAGTAACCATTCCACTGTCTGCTCTCATTCCTGAGCAGCGAACAAAGAGGATGAACACACCAAAGTTCTCCCTTTTAAACATTCTCACATCAAACCATTTCCCTCGCGGGGGAAATCACACATCTATATCAAAATCTCTTTATTCACATTCATCAACCTTTTATTTACATAACTCCCCCTTCTCTCCTCTCGAGCCTCAGCGGTCAGGAAGTCTTCTGTCCCCTGTCCTCCGCAGGGGGTCCAGGCTCTGTGGCTCCGCACCGCAGGGGGCTGGCTCTCCTTCATCGTGAGGTTAAATCACATATGCAGTGTCCAACATATACATGTCTCACAACACAGCCATATAACCCCCCCCAAACGATGAAGAACAGACTAATTCCTAAAATTTAATAGCACCTTACTCACTACTGAATAATCAACACCAACATTCAGTCTGTGCGCCGCTTGGGCTTCAGCCGTCTGCCGAATCTGCTGTGAGTCGGCCCCGCCTTGCCTGCGGCGCTTTTCTGCTTCGGCTCTGTTGACTGAGGAAGAGAGTGATTAATTGCCCTTTGCGGGGGCCTGCCTCGTCGAGGCGCCACTGCGACCGGTACAGACACGTCCTTCATTACAAAAGCAGGTTTTAGTCTGTCAATACTGACTGTCTCTTTTCTGTCTCCAAAATCTAGCACAAATTGCTTATCACCTGCCTCCAGCACTCGAAATGGCCCTTCGTAAGGTGGTTTGAGCGTTGCTTTTAGGGCTTCGCGCCTGACAAAAACGAAGTCGGCATTTTTCAAAGCCTTGGGGACGAAAGCTCGTGGAAAAGCGTGATGAACCGGACCCGGGAGCGTGTCTGCTCCCGTGCCGACTAACGGTCCCAGAGCAGAGAGAGGTGGGGGCTCTGGGGGCTCTGGTAAAAACTCGCCCGGCAGCCTCAGAGTTTGTGCAAATACCAGCTCCGCTGGGGAGGCGTCTAAGTCCTCTTTAGGCGCAGAACGCAACCCTAATAAAACCCATGGCAGTTTATTTACCCAATCTGCATCCGTGAGCGACGCTCTGAGTGCTGCCTTCAAAGACCTATGAAAACGCTCGCATAAACCATTGGCCTGAGGGTGGTAAGCCGTAGTGCGGTGAATTTTGGCTCCTAAGCCGTTGGCCATCGCTGACCACAGCTCAGAGATGAATTGCGGTCCTCTATCGGACGTAATGTCCGACGGAACCCCGAAGCGCGCCACCCAAGCCGTTAAAAAAACGCGAGCCACCTCCGCGGCCGTGGTCGTCGCAAGTGGGACCACTTCCGGCCAACGTGTGGTGCGGTCCACCATTGTCAAAAGATACGTGAACCCCTGTGATGCCGGTAGGGGGCCCACAAGGTCGACGTGCACATGGTCGAACCTTCTGGCCGGAATGCGGAACGGTTCTAACGGGGCTCTTGTGTGCCTGTGAATTTTGGCCCGTTGACAGGAAATGCAGGTTTTTGCCCATTCCTTCACGTGCTTGCGCAGGCACGGCCAAACAAACTTTTCCGCCACTAGTTTCACCGACGCGCGCACCCCCGGGTGCGCCAGTGAGTGGACCGAGTCAAAAACACGGCGGCGCCACGTGGCCGGAACCACCGGACGCGGGCGCCCCGTCGACATGTCGCAGATCAGGGGGGGCATACCGGTTTGTAAACACTTGCTCTCAGCCTCAACCCTGTTGGTCCAGACTGGAGCGCGCGCACGTCTGCGTCCGCCCCCTGGTCCGCTGCCATGGCTGCGTAATCTATACCCACGTGCACCGGGGCTGCGCGCGCCACCGTGCCGCTCTCCTGCGGCGCGGTCACGGTGGCCCGTTCTGCCTCTGCGCGTGTTGGGGTCGTGAACGCGCGCGAGAGACAATCCGCTACTACATTGAATTTGCCCGCGACGTGCCTAATGTCAGTGGTAAATTCCGAGATTGCGGCCAGCTGCCTCTGCTGCCTGCCGGACCACGGATCTGAAATTTTGGCCATGGCGTATGTGAGCGGCTTGTGGTCCACATAAGCGGTGAAGCACCGTCCTTCCAGCCAGAACTGGAAATGACGAATAGCCAAATGCAGCGCCAACAGTTCTCTGTCGAACGCGCTGTATTTTCGTTCAGCCGCGCTTAAAGATTTGCTAAAGAAAGCCAAAGGCTGCCAAACTCCGGCTACCTGTTGCTCAATAACGGCCCCTATGGCTAAATCTGAAGCGTCTGTCGTCAGCGCGATACGTGCTGCAGGGTCTGGGTGGGCCAGGAGCGCAGCGTCAGCCAAGGCTTTTTTAACCTCTGTGAACGCGCGCTCCCGCTCCGGGGACCATTCGACCGCCTGGGTCGGTTTTTGTTTTTTGAGCGCGGCATATAACGGTTGCATGATTTGAGCTGCGTGGGGCAGGAATCGGTTATAAAAATTCACCATCCCCAAGAATTCCTGTAGTGATTTGACCGTTTGTGGACGGGGAAAATCCGCTACCGCGCGTACTTTCTCTGGTAACGGAACCGCTCCCTCCGGGGAGACGCGGTGACCCAAAAAATCGATCCGCTCGATGCCGAACTGGCACTTGGCTGGGTTAACTATTAAGCCGTGCTCTCCCAGCCTCCTAAAAACTGCTGTGAGGTGCGTTTCGTGTTCGTCCTCTGAAGTACTCGCGACCAAAATGTCGTCGAGGTACACAAACACGAAAGGGAGATCGCGTAACACGGCATCCATCATCCGCTGAAATGTTTGCGCCGCCCCTTTGAGACCAAACGACATGCGTAAAAATTCGAAAAGTCCGAACGGGGTTATTACCGCTGTTTTAGGAATGTCCTCCGGTTGGACTGGGACTTGATGATAGCCGCGAACTAGATCAATCTTTGAAAAAATGCGCGCCCCCGCCAGGTGCACCGAAAAATCCTGAATGTGCGGGATGGGATAACGATCGTGCGCCGTAGCGTTGTTTAGCCTGCGGTAATCCCCGCACGGTCTCCAGGAGCCATCGGCTTTCGGTACCATGTGCAGCGGCGAAGCCCACGGGCTCTTCGACCTACGAACGATGCCCAGCCTCTCCAGGCTGGCGAACTCCTCGCGCGCAATGGCGAGCTTAACTGCATCCAAGCGCCGAGCTTTTGCAAACACGGGAGGACCAGACGTGGGGATAAAGTGTTTCACCCCGTGCTTCGCGACCGTCGCCGAAAAAGTGGGCACAGTGAGCGCTGGAAATTGGGTGAGGAGTGTGTGAAACTTACCACCTGCTGTAGCGACGTGGGTCTGTACTGGTGGCGGGGACACTCGAGCTGAACAGGGGAGAGAGTAAAAAGAGAGTGCATTTACCAGCCGTCTATTAGCAAGATCAACTAACAGATTGTGTGAACACAAAAAATCCGCGCCCAACATGTTGAAACTCACCGCCGCTATTACAAAAGTCCATTCATATGTGCGGCCATGTAAGCACAAAGGCAAGGTCCTTCTCCCGTAGGTGTTGATGTTCGAGCCATTTGCCGCTGTAGCTCCGCTACCGTGGGGTCCAGCCACCCGGTCCGCATATGTTGGGGTGATGAAGCTCACTTGTGCTCCGGTGTCGATGAGGAACTCTCGTCCGGAGCGCGCATCCTTGATGTAGAGCAGCTTGCTGCGTTCTCCGAGGGTCAAAGCTGCTAGCGACCCCCGGTCTTGCCGTTTCCCGAACTCCTGAAGATGCAGGGCGGCACACACCTGCGTGCCTTCTCTGCGAACCTCCGATGGTAAAAGCAGAGATCTTCTCCTCCGCTGTGTCGTGTCCGCGCCTCTGCCGCCGGGCTATTGGCTCCACCTCGTCGCGGCCGTGCTGCCGCCGTCGTCGGCCAGTCTGGTTCTGCCGCCTCTGGCTCCCCGCTGTCTCGGGTCGCCGCTGTGGTTGCTTGCCCACCGCAGGCGTCCAGGATCCCATCTGCCTCCTGGGCCAGCTCCCGGAACTCCTCCAGGGTGTGACACTTTTTGCCGGCCAGCGTGCTTCTCGCATGCGCCGGGAGGTTGGAGAGGAAGATGAACTGAAAAATGAAATCATCGTTGTCCAACCCTCTCAGCTGTATCATCTCCTCCATCAGGGCGCTCGGCCTGTGTCCACCTTGGTCTAGCAAAGACAGGATCCTCCTCGCCCTCACTTCAGCCGAGGGGGTGAAAAACTTGATGAGGGTGGATTTCAGCTTGCCGTACCTGTCGGTCGCGGGTGGCTGCTCCACCAAGCTCTGCACGCACCGAGCTGTGCTGTTGTCCAGTTTAGCGATGACATGGTGGAACTTAGTGTCATCCACCGTTACTCCTGCGAGCGCGAACTGCGACTCTGCTTGCAGAAACCACGACCGTGGGTTATCCTGCCAGAAATCAGGCAGCTTAACGGCCACTGCGCTCGCCAGCTCTGAGCGCTGTGAGTCCGGGACCCTGAGAATTTCTTCGTTCATTCTCAACGTCGTCAGTCACCAATGTGGGGAGACTTGAATAACGAAACCGAATTGCCTTTAATTTCAGTTTATTTCAAGTAACCATTCCACTGTCTGCTCTCATTCCTGAGCAGCGAACAAAGAGGATGAACACACCAAAGTTCTCCCTTTTAAACATTCTCACATCAAACCATTTCCCTCGCGGGGGAAATCACACATCTATATCAAAATCTCTTTATTCACATTCATTAACCTTTTATTTACATAACTCCCCCTTCTCTCCTCTCGAGCCTCAGCGGTCAGGAAGTCTTCTGTCCCCTGTCCTCCGCAGGGGGTCCAGGCTCTGTGGCTCCACACCGCAGGGGGCTGGCTCTCCTTCATCGTGAGGTTAAATCACATATGCAGTGTCCAACATATACATGTCTCACAACACAGCCATAGGCACTAGTTTTTGTCTTCATGACATCTTTCTTAGTTTTAAGGGCTGCATCGTCTGACACTTCAATCTCTCCTTTTCAGTTTGCAACTGTAATTGTAGTGCCTGGAAGGTCCTAAATTCGGACCAAATTATATTTTACATGTTGTGTATTTTCCTTGTACATGTACATACATTTGCATTTTTATTTTTTACCCAGACACCAAAGCAACCGAATAAATAATATGAATGTTCATTTTTAAATATTTCCTCACTGTTTATCTTCATCATCACCATCGAGCTTTCCATGCTTTTTGTATTTAAGGGGCAGACACTATTAAATCAATAACTGTCTCCATGTTGTCTCCCTACAGCAAAGTGATCTCCCAAAATGATTTTAAATTACATGTACATGTGCTTGCAATGATTCATGTAGTTCATTAGAGATCAACTAAAAACAAACTACCTCCATTGAACAATTCATGATAAGCTAGTTGAAAAAAAAAAAAATTCTAGCCATGTCATTTTGGCCCGTGGAATAAAAATGCAAATGTATGTACATGTACAAGGAAAATACACAATATGTAAAATATAATTTGGTCCGAATTTAGGACCTTCCAGGCACTACAATTACAGTTGCAAACTGAAAAGGAGAGATTGAAGTGTCAGACAATGCAGCCCTTAAAACTAAGAAAGATGTCATGAAGACAAAAACTAGTGCCCACTGTTTTGTTCAGGTTGAAACTTTTTCCAGGTGTATCTTGCAGAAACCTATAAAAATAGAAACTGGTTGATTTTCATTAAATAAATCAAGCATTATAACAAAATTAGTATCGTAATAGTGCACACATACATGTGGCTGGGAAATTTGTGGAAATGAACACATTAAATACAAGACTGTTGCATTGAAACAGGCACATTTAATCCTGCAGTTTGGTTGTTTGTTATTTACTGTAAGCCATTTAAAAAAAAAGAACCTGTACATGTTCATATCATCTGCACACATTAAATGAATCAAGGATTTTTGGTTGGGAAGATGGTGGGCAAATTATGCAGGTAAATCTGTATCCAAATCAAACCCTATGTCAATATCATCACTACTATTGTCATCATTGTCGTCGTCATCATCTTTGTTGGTACAGTTTGTGCACTTGCATAAGTCTGTACAGTTCAGGTTATTTCTTTTGCAAACGCATCTTCCTTGAGCACAGCTGCTCGTCTTGCAGCCACAGGCAACCACCTCCATCAAGCTTTTGGGGGCTGGGGGCTGCGTCATCCACTTCACTGTGATGTTCCCCTCTTGAACTGTCCACCCATGATCACCTCACTGCTGTCATGGGAGCAGCTTTCTCATTTTTCACGGAATTGAGGTGGAAAAAGCATTTTATTTGCCCGTCACTATCTGCCTTGCTGGTTTCCGCAGCAGGGGACACCATGTTTACTCGTTGCTTGGAGAGGAAAGCTGATCAGTGATTGGTCCAGACGGATCACGTGGCGATCATCTTCGCGTTGAAAAAATTGTAAATGTTAAATTTTTTCTCGAGTTAGATTTCGTTTTTGTGCAAATTTTTCGAGTTGAACTATGTGAATTGTTCTTCAATATATTTTTTACAACATTACTGTGTGAAGATCATTTAGACCGGTTTTACTGGAACGGAACTGAAAGATAGATTTTTCATCCGAGTGACTAATATCAGAACATTCACATAATTGGCAATAGTTCCAGCCTTTTCTACACACCAGTAGCTTTTGGTGGTGCAGTGATAATTGATGGCATGCTGGACAGTGGCTCCATGGCCTGCAGTATCAACGAGGATGCAGAGAAGAAACTGAGAACTGCTGGAGTGATAACAAATGAGAACCAGATTGATGTGAATGTGATGCTGGTTGGGTGTGGTGGACAGCGTGTCAGGCCAAAGAGTGCTTTTGACATTGTGATGGAGGTGTATGGTTGTAAAATGCTGGTCCCCACTCTGGTTGTCTGTGGTCAGCATGATGAGTTGATTATTGGTACCAATGTAATAAAGCACATCCTACACCATTCAAAACAATGCAAGTCCTATTGGAAAACAGTGTCTGGCCCCTGCCCAACTGCAGAACCGGAAACTGAGCAGTTCTTGTCTATGCTCACTGGTTTGAACCCCTGGAAAGGAAATGACATTCCTGACAAAGTTGGTACTGTCAGATGTAACTCAGCCACCTACCTTGAACCTGGGCGTGAGTACCTTGTTTGGGGTAAATTGCCGAAAGACACTGTTGTATCTCAAGGCAGTACAGTCATGACAGAACCCACATCTTCTCGTTCAGCTCCTAGGGGTGTCCTAGTAGCTAAGATTGTAACTCCTATGTGGGGTGACAGGTGGGTCCCACTCAAACTCATCAACACGTCCAACAAGCCTGTGTTGTTACGGCGCAATGCGAAGCTAGCTGATGTCTACACATGTGTAGCCCTTGAAGACATGGACGCATCTGAGCAGTCTAGTGTACCAGTGACCTGCTACACAGTCTACAACGGCATGTGATGCTGGTATGGAGTCTGTAAAAGAAAAAATCAAGTCAGTGGGGCTTTGTGACATAGACATTAATTCATGCCAAGTGTCAGAGGACTGCAAAAAGAGAACGGCTGACTTGGTACTTCAGTACGAGGATGTCTTTTCACGCCACCACCTAGACTGTGGAGAAGCTAAGGGCTTTGTACACCGCATACATTTATCTGATGATAAACCATTCAGACTCCCATACAGGCGTGTACCCCCTAGTCAGTATCAGAAATTAAGACAGGTGCTAAATGAAATGGAGGAAAAAGACATTATCAGGAAATCGACTAGCGAGTATGCATCTCCCTTGGTTCTTGTGTGGAAAAAGAATGGCGACCTCCGCATGTGCACTGATTTTCGCTGGCTGAATAAGAGGACCCTGAAAGACGC
The DNA here is from genome assembly GCA_020510985.1 of Pholidichthys leucotaenia. NCBI lineage: Eukaryota > Metazoa > Chordata > Actinopteri > Cichliformes > Pholidichthyidae > Pholidichthys > Pholidichthys leucotaenia. Next base: position 37,458,500 of record CM035836.1, on the reverse strand, counting down.
TCACCCTCTCCCTCACCAGGCAGATTGTCTGGCAGCACTGGGAGGTAACTGCCTCTTCAGCACAGTGGATTTAACGTCCGGCTTCTACAACATGCCGCTTCATGAGGATGACAGGAAGTATTCTGCTTTTACCACTCCGATGGGCTTGTATGAGTACAATCGCCTGCCCCAGGGATTATGCAATAGTCCTGCTAGTTTTATGCGCATGATGACTGCCATTTTTGGTGACCAGAATTACTTGACCTTGTTGTGCTATTTGGATGATCTGCTGATTTTTGCATCTGATGAGGAGAGTGCATTGCAGCGCCTTGAGATGGTGTTCAGCAGGCTGCGTAGGCACAACTTGAAGTTGGCACCCAAAAAGTGTTTTTTCCTCAGGAGATCTGTGAGGTTTCTTGGTCACGTAATTGATGAGAATGGTGTTTCAACCGACCCTAGTAAGGTTGAGAACATCGCAAAAATGACTTGTGCTGACCTTATGGACACTGATGGTGTGACACCGTCCCAAAAAAGACTTAGATCCTTCTTGGGGATGGTTAATTACTATCAGCATTTTGTGCCAGGATATTCTGCCATTGCCAAGCCATTGTTCAGCCTGTTGAAAGGTGGAAAATTTAAAGGCAGTTGTAAGAAAACCAAGATGGCTTGCAGAAAGCTTTGTGCTTCTGATTGGACCCAAGTGCACATACATGCCTTTGAAAGTCTCAAATCTGCACTTGTTAACACTGTGGTCTTGGCTCATCCAAACTTTGACTGTCCCTTCATGCTTTCAACTGATGCATCGCTGGATGGGATAGGTGCCGTTCTGTCCCAAGTCCAGGAAGGTGAAAGTCATGCCAGACCTATCGCTTTTGCCAGTAAGTCACTGACACAGTCTCAGAAAAACTATCCAGCACACCGACTGGAATTTCTGGCTTTGAAATGGTCCATCACAGACAAGTTTAGTCATTGGCTAAAGGGTCACAAATTCACTGTTTGGACTGACAACAATCCTTTGACTCACATATTGACAAAGCCCAAGTTAGACTGTTGTGAGCAACGCTGGGTAGCCAAGTTGGCTGCGTATGACTTTGACATAAAGTATGTTCCAGGGCGGCAGAACATTGTGGCTGATGCATTAAGCCGTGTGCCTTTTGTCAAGGAAAATATTGGTCACAGACTGTTCAATGAGCCATATGTAAAACTCAGTGAAGTCAAAAATGTGTCTACTGCCTCTGTTCAGAATGCTTTTCGTTCATCCAGTGGTCACATGGATGCGATGTGTGACAATGCTCATACCTCCCGGGTACACACTCAGATTGTGAATTCAGAAGAAGTGTCTGCTGTGATGCAGTCACACATTGAGTGGGATGCTGGTCCAAGGGCCCGGGCAATTGAAGCCTTGCAGTTTTTGCCCCAGTTAGTTCCACCAGGTCAAGACCCGTTGCCTGCCTATTCTGAAAAGGCTTTGCGTGACAAACAGTTGGAGGATGGAACTCTTTCTTGCGTCCTGTTTTATGTTGAAAGACATCGGAGACCCTCAAGGAGAGAAAGGGTGAAAGAATCATTTTCAGTGATTAAATATCTGAAACACTGGGATAAGCTATCTGTGAGCAATGGTGTTCTGTATAGAGTTTCAAGAGACCAGAGAACCAAGTCCAAACAGCTTCAGTATGTTGTCCCAGACTCACTTAAGGATGAGGTGTTGAAAGGCGTGCATGATGATGCTGGCCATCAAGCCCAGTCGCGAACCCTCAGTTTATCCAGACAGAGATTTTTCTGGCTGACCCTTGAGAGAGATGTTAGAGACCATGTCAGACACTGCCAGCATTGTGTCCTCAGCAAGTCAGCTGAACCTGAGGGACGAGCTCCCTTAGAGAGCATCTTGTCATCTAGACCGCTGGAGCTGGTCTGTATTGACTTTTGGTCAGCTGAAGACTCTAGGAACAAGTCTATTGATGTCCTAGTGATAACAGATCACTTTACCAGGATGGCTCAGGCCTTTCCTTGTAAGGATCAAACAGCTAAGCAAGTGGCAAATGTTCTGTGGAACAAGTACTTTTGTGTCTTTGGATTCCCAGAAAGAATCCACAGTGACCAAAGTCCTAATTTTGAAAGTCAATTAATCAGTGAACTCCTCAAAGTGTCTGGTGTCAGGAAATCTCACACTACCCCTTACCACCCAATGGGAAATCAGAATCAGAATCAGATTTATTGCCATTGTTCATGTAGTACACAAACTAGGAATTTGTCTCGGTGCAATGCTGCAACATTAAACATGATAAAATAAAAGAAATAAACAATACATGCAATAAAGTGTAGAATAAGAGTGAGTAATACTAGTCAGCAGTTAAAATATATTAGCGAGCAGCAGATAATGTGGAGAACCATATAGTGCAGTCGGTAATGCAGGAAGAAAACAGTGATGATTGACATGAGTCTGGCTGAGCTGCTGTACATAGTGCACGAGAGTCAATAAGTCACTTAGTGTTCAGCAGTCTGATGGCAGAGGGGAAGAAGCTGTTCATGTGACGGGAGGTTTTAGTCTGGATGGACCGAAGTCTTCTACCTGAGGGGAGAGGGGCAAACAGTACGTGACCAGGGTGTGAGGGATCGGCTATGATCCGGCCAGCATGCCTCCGGGTCCTGGAGATGTACAGATCCTGGAGAGATGGGAGCTTGCAGCCGATCACCTTCTCAGCAGTGCGCACGACGCGCTGCAGCCTTAGTCTGTCCCTGGCAGTGGCTCCTGCGTACCACACGGTTATGGAGGTGGTGAGGATGGACTCGATGATGGCTGTGTAGAACTGCACTAACATCTTGGTGGGTAGCTTGAGCTTCCTCAGCTGCCGCAGGAAGAACATCCTCTGCTGGGCCTTTTTGATGAGGGAGCTGATGGTCGGCTCCCACTTGAGGTCCCTGGTGATGGTGGTGCCTAGGAAGCGGAAGGAATCAGCAGTGGTGATGGGAGAGCCTGTGAGGGTGAGGGGGGGCAGAGGGGTTGTGACTTTCCTGAAGTCCACAATCATCTCCACTATCTTCAGAGCGTTCAGCTGCAGGTTATTGTTGTTGCACCAGGACGCCAGCTGGGCCACCTCTCTCCTGTAGGCGGACTCGTCGCCGTTGGAGATGAGCCCGATGAGGGTGGTGTCGTCCGCAAACTTGATCAACTTGACAGACTGGTGGCTGGAGGTGCAGGAGTTGGTATAAAGGGAGAAGAGTAGGGGAGAAAGTACACAGCCCTGGGGTGATCCGGTGCTGATGGGAGTGTCGAACGGTTTAACAGGACACTGGGTGGGATGATTCGTGCACTGTCCCCTGAGGTGAAAGCTAACTGGCCACGACGGTTGCAGACTTTGACATTTATGTACAACTGTACAGCCCATGAGATGACTGGCTTTCCTCCTTTTTACCTCATGTATGGCCGTGTGCCCCGTTTGCCAGTAGATGTCATGCTTCGTTCTGTTCTTCGCGATGCTGATGTAACCAGTTATGACAAATATGTGGCAACTCTCACCTGTGAGCTAAAAGAAGCAATGATGGTTGCTCAGGACCGTGCTGCTAAGGAGCAACACAGACATGCTAATCTTTACAACAGGAAAGTGACAGGATCCAAGATTGAGATTGGTGACAGGGTGCTTTTGGCCAACAGAAAGGAGAGAGGCAAAAAGAAAACTGCTGATAAGTGGGAATCAACTGTTTACACTGTAATGGATGTGAACCAGCAGACCCATACATACAGAATTTGTGACACTCTTACTGGACGGACAAAAGTGGTCCACAGGAATCTGTTGATGCTGGTAAATTTTCTTCCTGTGGTGGATGTGTGCGATGTGTCCAACCATGGTTCATCCACCTTACTTCCAGAAACCTTAGCTACAGACGTTGGTGATGAGGAAGACACATCTGTGGACCCCTTCGAAGGAGAGAGTGAGGCTGGTACAGGTGATCCGTCTTCATGTGGAGAAACACGTGAACCATTAGTTGATCCAGAACCTGTTGACTCTGAAAGGAGAACTGGTGAGTGGATCACGCAGCTCACTGATCCATCTGTGTCACAGGTAGACGTTTCTGATGTGACAAGTGTGTCCTCTGACCCCCAGAACTCTTCAGTTGCGCCTGTTGCTCAAGGTGTAGATCATCCCATGTCCTCTGACTCTAGACTTGTGACTACAGCAGCTACTGATATTCATGGTGGATGAACACTTGACAGTCAAATAGTTTCGGTTCCTGACTCCAAGAGACAGACAGACACTCCCCTTGCTCGCTGTACTGTTGACCAGACTTCACGTGCACATTGTCACCGTCCGAATGCACAATCTCAAATCAGGTCAAGATTTGGTCGCCTGATTAAACCTGTGAACAGACTAGTGAAGACAATGTCCAGGCAAGATGTGATTCGTGACAAGTTTAATGTTAAGGCTGTTTGTAGGTCTATGTTTCAGACCCTGACTGATTAAATGTCACATGTGTGGACTAGATTTTTGTGGACTTAGTTTTGTTTTTTTTAATGTTCAGTTGTTTTATTTTATTTTATTATTCAAGAGCATTTGCTACACTTATAGTTGGGGTTTTTGGTGGGGTGTACAAGGCACTCCATTACCAGTGGTTGGGTTGAGAGATAAGCGCTGCTCTCTTGCCACTTCGTTGTTGTGTGGGATAGTGTGTCAAATGGTGTTCTTTAACTAACCCCGGGTGTTTTGTGTATTATAGTGAATTCTGTGTAGCTATGGCTCAAGTTCAGTAAAATTCAGTGGGGTGGGTGTAACGGAGTCAAAAATGTGCTTTAGGTATTTCTTTTCCTCAGTTATGTTTTTATTTATATTGTTGTGAATTTTATTTTACTTGAGTGTTTTATTTTGGCAGTACGCTTCTCGCATCCGCTCTTTCTGTACCTCCGAGGCTCCGGTAGTTTAGTCTTTGCCCACAGTATCGCGTTGCTTTGCTGTGGGTAAGTTGTGTTCAAAACGCTGCTGGCACTAAATAATTGTATTGTTCGTTAGTCTTATCATTTAAACTGTAACCTTAGTTTGTAATTGTTCCTTATTAGTTTGTCATGTCACTGTAGTGTATTTTTTTTTTTTTTTGTTATTTGTGTTATAAATAGAGTTTTATAGATGTTTCGGCGCACATTAGGAGTCCGATAGGCGCCATTTTAGGGTTTTGCGCCAATATAGGCTTTATGGTGACTCCAGCAGCTTATATTATTGTGTAACCCATATTTTTGTGAATGTAGGAGCCTGTGTGGAATCGAGGTACAGACGGCGCGTGATGCATTTTGTTTTATTTCATCTACAGGTATGTTTGTTTTTGGAAAATTTTATTAGTTATGATGTAATTTATTTTTTTTTGTATTGTGAAATTATTTTAGAGCTCCTTTCCCACACAGTATCGCGTTGCTTTGCTGTAGGAGCCTGTGTGGAATCGAGGTACAGACGGAGCGTGATGCATTTTGTTTTATTTCATCTACAGGAGAAATAAATTGTGGAAACAGCAGCCTGGTGTCATCGTGGTCCCTATGCCGCACACACACTTGCATTAATGTTCCCGATCACGGCCGCTTAATGGTGTCACAAAAGAAGAACCACTATACTTGTGACGAGAGCCGTTACATTAGCAAAATGTATAGGCATACTGGGGAAGACAAGACACATCTTGGACTATAAATCATTGGTCTTATTGTACAATTCACTGTTTCTACCTTATCTTAACTACTGTGTAGAAGTCTGGGGAAACACCTACAAGACCAACCTACAGTCAATATGCACATTACAAAAAAGAGCTATAAGGATAATAAATAATGTAGGATATAGAGACCATACCAATTCATTGTTTTTAAAGTCACGTCATAAAGTCCATGGATTTAGATAAATTTAAGACAGCACAAGTAATGTACAGGGCAATTAATAATCAACTCCCAACTAATATACAAAAAATATTTTAAAAAAGAGACAATGATCATAATTTGAGAGGAGACTTAAACTTTACAAAACCCAAGATACGAACAACCAAGAAAAGTCTGTGCATATCTGTCTGTGGGGTGGATTTGTGGAACAGTCTGGAGCCGGAACTGAAACTATGTACAAACAGAAATCAATTCAAAAAGAGGTATAAACATTATTTGCTGAAAGGATATATGTTAGAAGGGTAGTATTTATATGTACGATTCACTATGTTCACTCTGGGACACTATGGAATGGTAGGTGGGACAGTGCTGTGTATATCTGTTGTTTGAGGCTGGTTTTGATGAATGGACATCAATGTATGTTAGGATGGATGGGTGTTAATGTTGATTTGTAAAAAATACAGTAAATTGTTTACCTGGGGTCTTAAAGGTGGTAATTTGTATATAATGGGTGTATTTATGGAAAAGAGGAGATGGAATTAATAAGTGTTCACTTCTTCCTTCTCCCTTTCGAACACTGTATACTGTTACTTTATTGCATTTGTCATTTGTTTTGTTTTTGTTATACTTTTTTTGTTCGAAATAAAGTATTTATCTATCTATCTATCTATCTATCTATCTATCTATCTATCTATCTATCACAGGACTCTGTAGCTGAACGCTGACTGGCTGATTTGATCTTTAACCTCTCTGATCTCTTTGTTTCCTGTGATTTAGAGCTGAAAATCATCACAGCTGAACATGGACAGACAGTCACTCTGGCATGTCTCTCGGCGCCACACCAGTCGGCTGCCTTTTGCAACAGCGGCTCGATTCCGAGTTTTTTTTTCCCTTCCTCTCTCTTTTGATCACTTTTTTTTTCACCCCACTTATATCACGGACACACAGATCATCCCAAATGTCTCCTGAGCCGGTGGACGGAGCCACTGTTTATAGCAGGATTCGATACAACAGGGAAGAGCTGCTAGCATTTAACCGCCACCCGGTCCCACTGGAAAAACTCGACATACCGAGAGAACTGAGGCGAAAACGCCGCGGCTGCCGGGCTGGAGTAAGGCGGAGGACAAAAAATATAAGGTACAGACCCTCCCTTCCATCTGTTGTCATGGGAAATGTACGGTCGATACTGGGAAAGTTAGATGAGCTAGCGGCTATCTCCCGTTATGATAGCACTTACCGGGAGTGCTCTCTCCTTTTGTTTACTGAGACGTGGCTAACTGAACTAGCAGCAGATGCTAACATTGAGCTGGAGGGTTTTCACATGATACGAGCTGACCGAACACCAGAGAGTGGCAAAACTAGGGGCGGTGGAGTGATAATGTATGTTAACAACAACTGGTGTAGACCGGGACATATCACTGTTAAACAACGACACTGCAGCAAAGACATTGAGTTGCTAGCTGTTAGCATGAGGCCTACATATCTCCCGAGAGAACACTCACACGTGATCTGCATTGTTGTTTATGCAAATCCGACGGCGAACGCTGGGACAGCGCGTGACGTCATCCATTCAGTAACCAGCAGGCTGCAGACAGAACACCCAGATGCTCTTCTCCTCATCTCAGGCGATTTCAACCACGTTTCACTGTCTCCCATTCTGCCCACTTTCACCCAGTATGTCACATGCCACACTAGAGACAATAAAACACTGGATTTGTTCTACGCAAACACTAAGGAGGCGTACACCTCATCACAACTCCCCCCACTTGGGAGATCGGATCACAACTTGGTTCATCTCCGACCGGTGTACAAACCCCTAGTGCACAGACAACCACCGGCCATGCACACTGTGGAGTTATGGTCTGAGGAGACAATGGACACTCTAAAGGACTGTTTTGAAGCCACTGCCTGGAAGCAGCTCTGCGATCCACATGGTGAGGACATCGATGGCCTCATTCACACCTTCACGGGCTACCTCAGCTTCTGTGTGGACAAATCCGTTCCCACCAAGACCATACGGCGTCACTCAAACAACAAACCCTGGATCAACCCTGAGATAAAAACACTTCTGAGAGAGAAGAAGAGGATCTTCAGGTCGGGGAACAGGGAGATGCTGAAGTCCGTACAGAGGGAGCTGAGGAGAAAGATCAGAGAAGGCAAGGACAGCTTCAGGAAGAAGATGGAGGACAAGCTGCAACAGAGCGACATCAGCGGGGTCTGGAGAAACCTCAAAACCATCTCGGGGCTCCAGAATACCTCCCCCCAGGCCACGGGGGGCAGGGAGTGGGCGAACAACCTGAATCTGTTTTTCAATAGATTTGACCAACCGCCCTCCCCCCTGTCTGCACAACAACCACTGCTGCCACTAAGAAATCAAGTCCTGCTGCCCACTCCCCACTCCACCGACACCCCCCCCACTCCCAACACACAGCCCCCCATCCGGACCCTGACCAAGACCCAGGGGAGGACGGAGCTGAGGAAGATCAAGGCGAGGAAGGCGTCGGGACCGGACGGCATCAGCGCAAAGCTCCTCAAGTCCTGTGCAGACCAGCTGTGTGGGATTGTGACGTATATCTTCAACATGAGCCTGAAACTGGGGAGGGTACCACAGCTGTGGAAAACATCTTGTGTGGTACCTGTACCAAAAACTTCCCACCCCAAAGACCTGAACAGCTTCAGACCGGTGGCCTTGATGTCCCACTTGATGAAGACCCTGGAGAGACTGCTCCTTGCTCATCTCCGCCCCCTGGTGGAACCAGCGATGGATCCACTCCAGTTCGCCTACCAGCATGGCATTGGGTTGGAGGATGCGGTGATCTTCCTCCTTCACCGTTCTCTGTCCCACCTGGAGAAGCCCGGGAATATGGTGAGGATCATGTTCTTTGACTTCTCCAGTGCTTTCAACACCATCCAACCGATGATCCTGAAGGACAAGCTGCTGCGCGCAGGGGTGGACCAGCACCTGTCATCATGGATCCTGGACTACCTCACGAACCGGCCTCAGTTTGTGAGAACCCGGGACTGTGTTTCCGACACGATCATCAGTAGCACGGGGGCCCCCCAGGGAACGGTGCTGGCTCCCTTCCTGTTCACTCTTTATACTGCGGACTTCTCACACAACACAACACTTTGCCATCTACAGAAGTTCTCTGATGACTCTGCGATCGTTGGTCTCATCTCCAGCGGAGATGAAGCTGAGTACAGAGGGCTTATCCAGGACTTTGTGGACTGGTGCCATCGGAACTGCCTCCAGATCAACGCGAGGAAAACTAAGGAGCTGGTGGTGGACTGCCGCAGGCATGGGCAGCCCCTCACAGCACCAGTAAATATACAGGGAACAGACATCGAGATGGTGACATCCTACAAGTACCTGGGTATTCATCTGAACAATAAACTAGACTGGTCACACAATACTGACGCACTCTACAAGAAGGGACAGCGCAGGCTGTTCCTGCTGAGGAGACTCAGGTCTTTTGGTGTACAAGGGGCGCTGCTGAAGTCATTCTATGACACGGTGGTGGCATCAGCCATCACTTTTGGAGTGGTCTGCTGGGGCAGTGGCATCACTGCAGCCGATAGGAAGAGACTGAACAAACTGATTAAGAAAGCTAGCTCTGTCCTGGGGCAACGCCTTGATCCGATGGAGGAGATAGGAGAGAGAAGGACGGTGGCTAAACTGTCATCTCTGCTGGAGTCCGAGTTCCACCCTATGCAGGACATACTGGATGCACTGAGGAGCTCATTTAGCAGCAGACTACATCATCCCAGGTGCACAACCGAGAGGTTTCGTAGGTCCTTCCTACCAACGGCTGTCAGACTGTACAACCTAAGCAGGGCTGCTCGCAGAGATAGCAAAAAGACGTAACAAACTAATAGTTTTTTTTGAATGCAAAAGATGCAATAGACTTACACAATGGTCCTCTCCGGCATACAACTAGGAACATACCGGTCGCTATGGAGGGTGAGAATATGTATGGGCACATAATCATACCATGTAGGATAACTAAATAGACGGTTATGCTGTTTCATCCTACCTAGCAACAATGCTCTGCACTGTGTGTGTTTATATATTTACATATTTATTCCACCTAGCTACAATGCTCTGCACTGGGTGTGTTTATATTTATATATCTATATATTTATTCCATCTAGCTACAATGCTCAGCACTGTGTTTTTATATATCTACATATTATTCCATCTAGCTACATTGCTCCGCACTGTGTGTGTTTATATACTTGCATATTTATTCCACCTAGCTGCAATGCTCCGTACTGTGGGTGTTTATATATTTACATATTTATTCCATCTAGCTACAATGCTCTGCACTGTGTGTCTGTGTGTGTGTGTGTGTATATATATATTTTATAGTAATATGTACATATGTATATTAGCTGCTCTTGGTTGCTTGTTTTTTTTTCTTGCCTTCTGATTGTTGCTCTGAGTGTTGCTATCCCTGTGCTGTTGCAATCCTGGAATTTCCCCGTTGTGGGACTAATAAAGGCTTATCTTATCTTATCTTATCTTATGTCGATCTGACATCAACAAACCTGTCACAGTGGTAGAGTGGAGGAGAACTGACCTGACGAAAGATAATGTCCTTCAGTACCGAGATGGTCACAATGTTCCAGACTACCAGTATCCACTATTGATGAACTGGGTGGAGCTGATGGACAGACAAATGATCACTGACACCTGTTTTCTGATCTGCAGGACAACCATGAGGACGCAGTGAGGATGGAGGGAACCAGGATGGATCTGCTGGGCTGAAAGTTGCTCTGCCAGTTGTTAGTGTGCTGCTTTTCTTTGGTGTCGTTAGTCTTTTGATCTTCAAAAAATATTAAAATCTTTTGAACCAGCATCCCCTCAACCCACTGATGAAGATGAGCCCATGCAGGGTCTGTGAACCCTGAACCATGAGTGTCCTGCTGCTGTTTCTTGTAGTCATCAGTCCACCATGATACAGTGAAGTTTTAGAACATCATTTCTGCATTTTCTTCTGTGCAGAAGCTGAAGAATAGTCGTGTCCTTCATTTCATTATGTAAGTCCCCCCTTCCCAATACATTTGGCATATTTGCGTCTGTATCTGCTCTCATTTTATTTACATATTTGCAAACGCAAAGATGTTAATAAAGGGGCTTTGAGGATGTTTCTCCACCACTGGATCTGCCACTAGAACTGTGGGACTAAACAAAACTGCTTCCTAGCAGATGGGCCTCTCCTCTCCAGTTCCTCTGTGTGTGTGGGGGTATGTGTGTGTGTGTGGGTGGGGGGGGGCAGGGTTTGTTGGCTGTGTGCTGGTTTGCTGCCGAGTCGGGGCGGGGCCCATGGCTGGTCTCACTAGGCTGGGGTCCTCAGGGTGAGGACGGGCTCCTCCAGCGGTGCGGTGGGGGCTCTGAGGTGGTGGGCTCAGTTGTGGGTTGGGGTGGTTTGCTGGTTCCCCCTGCATCACCCCCCCCCCCACACACACACACACAGGGTGGGGTGCATCCGGGGGGTCTGGATGGTGGCTCGGCTTCCTATGCTGCTGATATGGGGTCTTATTGCCTGACCCACTGGGCCGGGGGGGTGTCATCTTTTATTCTTTGTTATGTTGTTGTTACAGTTTCTTAACAGACAGGATAAAGTAAGTGACGGTAAGAGCTGGTGAATGTACACTACCGTTCAAAAGTTTGGGGTCACGTAGAAATTTCCTTATTTTTGAAAGAAAAGCACTGTTTTTTTCAATGAAGATAACTTTAAACTAATCAGAAATACACTCTATACATTGCTAATGTGGTAAATGACTATTCTAGCTGCAAATGTCTGGTTTTTGGTGCAATATCTACATAGGTGTATAGAGGCCCATTTCCAGCAACTATCGCTCCAGTGTTCTAATGGTACAATGTGTTTGCTCATTGCGTCAGAAGGCTAATGGATGATTAGAAAACCCTTGTGCAATCATGTTAGGTCTGCAATGCTGTAATTGCTGCAAATGGAGGATTCTTTGACGAAAGCAAAGTTTGAAGGAAAAAATTATTATTTCAAATACAAATCATTATTTCTAATCTTGTCAATGTCTTGACTATATTTTCTATTCATTTTACAACTCATGGTGGTAAATAAAAGTGTGACTTTTCATGGAAAACACAAAATTTTCTGAGGTGACCCCAAACTTTTGAACGGTAGTGTAGGTAGAGAATTATTATATATTGTGTGTTGGTGTACATATTAGCTCATATCCATTTCTATATGTTTGTCTATGTATATTTGTTAATGTCACGGGGTGGAAGCATTTTATTGTGTTTTTGGGTTTTCCATGGTTTTCAGTTCATCTTGCATGTTTATTTATAACGTTGCATGTTTTTGTAGTTTTTATATTTTAACCTGTGTGCTTTTAATGTGAAATGTTTTGTTTCCTTCCACCCTGTGCCTCCCCTGATTGGTGATGGTCAACACCTGTGTTGATTGAGGACCTGCTCCTGAGCTTTTATGGACTTTTATTGGTTGTTTTTAGCCCACTTTTAGTTTTTTCCAGCTTAGTTTTAGTGAAGTGTTTTGTCCTAATTTTATTTGAACTTAAACTCGGCTTCTTATTAAGTGGGCAGTTGTAGATTTTTCATGTAATAAATTCTCTTGTTCAAACAGATGTTACATTTTCCCTTTGATTCTTCTGTGATTCTTCACCTGGTCTTAAACAATCTTCAGAATGTTTTTAATAACCTTTGGCCATGTTATAGAAACCCATTCCTCCCACATGCTCACATGCACACACGTACACAACATGCTTTGTTTGCATGCTGTTGTAACTGTCCTTCCACTTTGTCCACCTAGCACTCTACAGTATATACTATAGGTCTCACCTGGCATTACTGGTAGCAGGGCTGGGCAATATCCTGACTATACGAGGGGGGCTGAAAAGTTCATCGTGGTCAAAGTTGACCAAATGTGGTTTATTTTTCAACCGCAGGGATCCAAGCGCTGCAACACCGATGGAAGAAGAGTGTGGAGTGAAGGGGAGACGATGTTGAAAAATAAACCACATTTGGTCAGATTTGACCACTATGAACTTTTCAGCCACCCCCCGTATTCATTGTATCGGTACATTTGGGTGCCCGTGACACATAAATGATTCTATCGCATATATTCAAATATTTATCACGTTAATACGAGCTGCCACTGCAGGACAGGTCTGTCTTCAGCTTGGCTGCTGCTGAGGTCTGAAAGCGGAAGCTCACTAGCTCAGTGCGGCTGCCCTGCCCCCCCGCATGCTAACAGAGAGATCTACACTGCAGCGAGCAGAGATGAAAAGGAAGCTAACAGAATAAAAGTAGCCTCACCTTACACACAGGAAACAGGGGAAACAGGAGAAGAGAAACATGTCGAGTCTGAACTCTGCACATTCCTACACTAAGTGAACAATCTTGGCGAGCAAAATTTCAAAATAAGTGCCCATAAACGCTCTTGCAACCCTTCAAAATAAGAGCAAGTAGCTTGCCAAATAAGCAACTGAGGGACACATAAAACAAAACAAAAATCTCAAACAATGTAATGATCCGCTCTGCGTGCCTGCTGCCCTAATTACCTCCACAGCTGCGCGCACACCTGATCACCTCATCAAGCTGCCTACTTAAGCCACGCTGCCCTCTGGTCTGCACGGAGACGTCAACCCTCCAACGATCTGGTAGGACCTCCTCGTCCTGTCTATTCATCCTGCTCTGGAGTTCCGTCTCCTCAGCTCCTGCCTGGCCATCATTTCTCCTGGGAGTCTGTTCTCCCCACCGACAGGTAAGGCTTTGTTATCCTTGAACATCTATGCTCCACTCCTTCTCCCCTGTGCACAGGTGGTAGCCTCCTGGCAGCGGACCTCCTCCTCTTGGCGGTGAACATGAGCTCAACTCACACTTCACCAGCACTGTATATACCTGCACTGCTTCACCTCGTCAGTAACGGCAGCTTGGACGTGGAGCAGCTGGCCCAGAGCTCTTGGGAATTCTTCAGCGCTTCAGCTCTCCAACCCACTCATAAGACTGCACATTAACTGGTGCATCCCTCCTAACCTCTGTGCACTCATCCGCCTTTTGGTGTTCTCTCCTAGGGTTGCCAGTCTGACTGTGCTCTGCTCGCCCACCTGCCTCACTCCTGCACACACACACACATTCACACTCACGCTCTTTATAATAAAAGATAACTGTGTCTATTGTGAGTCCATGTCTGCTTCTGAGTCAACAAACATGTCAAACAAAATGATACTTCTGTCCCTTATTAGACCACCAAGTATTAATAACTGTGTGGTAAACTGAAACATTTCTGCCCAGATGGATCAAGTTGATCACTTGATAATGTGACTTCTGTTAAACAAAGGGAGAAAGACTCTTTGATCAGTTACAGATTGGGAAGAATTTTCTCTAAGTCTACATTTTATTTCATTAGTAAGCTTTTACCATAAGTCACACACACACACACACACACACACACACACACACACACACACACACACACACACACACACACACACACACACACACACACACACACATTTCTAATAAAAATGTAAGTAAAACCACATTTTAAAGCACATTCAGTACACAAAATACGTATGGCAATACAGAGAAATTATATCATGATACATTTTTTAAGCTATATCGCCCAGCCATAATAGTTCTCACAAAAATCATTTTGGTCACAGCAGTCGTCACAACAAAGCTCCTTTGACAGAAAAGAAGATTTATATTCAGCAACAGCGGCTCCACGCTGAATAAAGACAAATGTAATTACAAACTGAACAGTCACAAAAAGCCAGAAAGGCAAAACTTTTTGTTTGGTGTATTTGTGTTCTGTGTTCTACCAATGTTTTTTTTCTGGAGGTCCAGGTCATGGAGGCAGCAGTTCAAGCAGAGAAGCCCAGATTTCCCTCTCCCCAGCCACCTGCTCCAGTTCTTCAGAGAGGATAACAAGGAGTTCCCAGACCAGCTGGGAGACATAGTCTCTCCAGTGAGTCTTGGGTCTGCCCCGGGGTCTCCTCCCAGAGGGACGTGCCCAAAACAGCTCAAGTGGGAGGCTTCCAGGAGGCATCCTAATCAGATGCCCATACCACCTCAACTGGCTCCTTTCAATGTGGACGAGCAGCGGTTCTACTCTGAGCCTCTCCTGGATGACTGAGCTCCTCACCCTATCTCTGAGGGTGAGTCCAGCGATCCTACTGAGAAAGCTCATTTCAGCCGCTTGTATCTGTGATCTCATTCTTTTGGTCATTACCCAAAGCTCGTGACCATAGGTGAGGGTAGGAATGTAGATTGACTGGTAAATCAACAGCTTTGCCTTAGAACTCAGCTCCCTCTTCACCACAACAGACCAGTACAACGTCATCACTGCAGATGCTGCTCCGATCTGTCTGTCAATCTCTCACTCCATTCTCCCCTCACTCGTGAATAAGACACCAAGATACTTGAACTCATCCACTTGGGGCAGGAGCCTGTCCCCAACCCAGAGATGACAATCCACCTTTTTCCGGCTGAGGACCATAGACTCGGACTTGGAGGTACTGATTCTCATCCCAGCCGCTTCACACTCAGCGGTAAACCATCCCAGTAAGACCTGTAGGTCATTGCTGGATGAAGCCAGCAGGACAACATCATCTGCAAACAACAGAGATGAGATCCTGTGGTCACCAAGCATGACACCCTCTGTTCCCTGGCTGCGCCTAGAAATCCTGTCCATAAAAATTATGTACAGGATCAGTGACAAAGGGCAGCCCTGGCAGAGTCCAGCTCTCACTGGGAATGAGTCCAATCAAGTGTTGGCAATACAGAGCAAACTCTCACAACAGTCATACGGCCGAATAGCTTGTAACAACAAGCCCGATACCCCATACTCCCAAAGCACCCCCCACAAAAAAACACGAGGGACGCGGTCAAATGCCTTCTCCAAGTCCACAAAACACATGTAAACTGGTTAGGCAAACTCCCACAAACCGTCGAGGATTCTCAAGAGGGTAAAGAGCTGGTCCGATGTGCCATGGACTGAATATTTGACCTAGCTTTATTTTCATGTGTCTGTAGCTGGAGAAAATCCTGAAGTTCTGGAGGGGCGTCACAAGTCAAGAATCGTCTCACCAACTAATATGAAGTTTTGTGGAACCTCTACAGCAAAATAAAGTGAAAGAACCTATTTATGTGAGAGTTGTGAATGTTTCCTGTCAAAAAGCACACTGGATGAAAGGAAGTGAGATCAGTTCTGTGGTGACATTTCAACTTTTTAAAACGCTGGCCTTTTGGAAAGAGGATAAATAAACTTGAACTTAAATGATCTGTCTTGGATTCACTGGAACATGAACACAGTTTTTGTTTTTAGTCTCTGTATGTTGGGGGAAGTCTTTATAATCAGACATAGGACAGATTTATTTTATTTTCTGTGGAATTATTTATATTAGTCCAGTTTGAACTTTAATTTCCCTTTGAGCTTTGAAGCTTCTTTTGGATTATACAAAAATGTGTCACAACTGTCTGTAATATATTTTGCTTTTCTGTTGCAGGTGTATGTAATGCAGCACTTCACCTTTCAGAAACCATTCTGGAAGGTTGTGGAAGCTGTTTGGGTTGAAGTAGTTGTAAAAGATGACTATCTTCCAGGACATCCTGGTATTTCCTGGTTTTTCTGACTCACATCCTCCATAATACTGCAGAAATCACATACAGAGCCCAACTCACAGAGGAAAAAGTGTGCTTAATAGTAAATACACAGCCACTGTTGTTGAGATGGTGAAGATTACTTCTACTCACCTGGATCCTGAGTTGTGATTGGCCAGACTCAGGTAGTTCAGAATGTCTGCTTTGTTGCCTGACACTTCTGTCTCCTTCATTCAGCTCTATGTCCAGTTAGACAACAAAAAAGCAACTGAAGAAGAAACCGATCAGACGTCCCTGCCCCCTGGTGGTGATCTTGGTGAACTTCATTCCCATCCTTTAACTGATGATTGACAGCTGACTCTGAATCTCAGTTTCTGACCTACTCAGAAGTGAAGAAGCCAATGAAACCCAGGAACGTTCAACATGAGTTCAGGTCAGTCATGCTATGCTCATGTCTCTGCTTTTACCTGGTAGGTCACCATGGTAACAGATGCTGAACTCATCACCTGATGGATTCATGAAGATCCAGACTCAGAAGAAGATGGCTGGCTACAGAAGATGATTAAATCTGGACCGTAACATAGGAGTTTTCTTCTGACCACAGGTGGGCAGTAATTAGTCACATTTATTCACGTACTTCAGTAACGTTTTTCACAAAATTCTAGGATACTTTATGAGCAGTTTTGTTGCAAGAAAACCTTTAATGTTTCTTGAATGCATTTGTTAAAAACTGTATTTTTACACAAGTACTTTTGGTGGTACTCTTTAAGATACTTTATTTAGCAAGTATGTTGGAGTGGGGAATGTCAGGCACTGACAGGTTTGATGTAGCCTAGCTTAATTCTTCCATTTTGCCTCAGTTTATTCCAGCCAATATCTGTGCTTTCTGTGAGAATTATAATAGAGGGTACCTGTGGGCAAAAAAGTCTAAAGTGAAGACTTTTGACTTCACTTTTTTATGTTAATGTAGCCACCTTATTCCTAGGCCCCATGATGCCTTGTGTGAATTATGGTTGCAACTTCTGGTACTAGTTTAGGACGTATTGTTGTCAGTGAAAAGGGACACTTTTCCTTGTTAAAAAACAATGACTTTGACATCCGTGGAGCACCAGTAAACATCCAGGGAACAGACATTGAGATGGTGACATCCTACAAGTACCTGGGTGTTCATTTGAACAATAAACTAGACTGGTTACACAATACCGACGCACTCTACAAGAAGGGACAGTGCAGGCTGTTCCTACTGAGGAGGCTCAGGTCTTTTGGTGTACAAAGGGTGCTCCTGAAGACCTTTTATGATTCGGTGGTGGCATTAGCCATCACTTTTGGAGTGGTCTGCTGGGGCAGTGGCATCACAGCAGCCGATAGGAAGAGACTAAACAAACTGATCAAAAAAGCTAGCTCTGTCCTGGGGCAGCGCCTTGACCCAGTGGAGGAGATAGGAGAGAGGAGGGTGGTGACTCAGCTGTCATCTCTGCTGGATTCCCAGTCCAACCCTATGCAGGACATACTGAATGCAGTGAGGAGCTCAGTAGTAGATGGAGCAGTAGGCTACATCATCCAAGGTGCACGACCGAGAGGTTTCGCAGGTTCTTCCTACCTACGGCTGTCAGACTTTATAACCTAAGCAGGACTGCTCGCAGAGATAGCAAAATAAAAAAAAAAGGTGATGACCTAATAGTATTGAATGCAAAAGACGCAACAGACTTACACAAAATGGTCCCCTCTAGTATACAACTAGGACAATATCAATTGCTACAGAGGGTGACGATATGTATGGATGCATATTCATACTATGTGGGGTAACTAAATAGGCGGTTATGCTGTTTATTCCATCTAGCTACAATGCTCCGTGCTGTGTAGATATATTTGTATATTTATGTGTACATACAGTATGTATATTCACTGCTCTTATTTTCTTATCTTCTAAATTATTGCTCTGAGTGTTGCTGTCCCTGTGCTGTTGCAATCCTGGAATTTCCCCATTGTGGGACTAATAAAGGCTTATCTTATCTTATCTTATCTTATCTTATCTTATCTTATCAAAA
The DNA here is from genome assembly GCA_020510985.1 of Pholidichthys leucotaenia. Taxonomy (NCBI): domain Eukaryota; kingdom Metazoa; phylum Chordata; class Actinopteri; order Cichliformes; family Pholidichthyidae; genus Pholidichthys; species Pholidichthys leucotaenia. The sequence goes on along the minus strand of CM035836.1, from coordinate 37,440,022 downwards.
ATGTGGGAACACGGCCTTTTGCACCTCAAAAACAGTAATATAATCATACCACATACCACAACTATGGAGGGATGAGAAGATGACCTTAAAAAGTGGCCTGTAGCTCCGTGGACAGTAGCTCCGTTAGATAGCACCACTGCTAACATGCTAACACTGTAAACAAATAAAAGCTCTGAGATATATCAATGTTTCCACCACAGTAAAGTCAGCTGCATTTTGTTAAAATATGTTGGACATAATCAAATTGACCTCAGAGCAGACGTAGAGTCTAGTCAGAGCCACAAAGAACCACAACACCATGCTTGGGTGTTTTAAATTTGTTTTAAAACGTCAGCTCTGTGACATTCATTCAAGTGAAAGCATACCTGGTGCTGCTGTGTCTGTACCACCGATCACACGATCAATCCTTTAGTTTTCAGTGCATGATCTACTCATTGCTGTTGAAGCCACAGATTTAGCTGTGCTGATCTGTGAGGAGCCTCACACCACGAACAGCAGCGAGTACCAGAACTACACAAAAACATCCCAAAATACAAAAACTACAAGTGCTGAAATTAGCTGCCACTTGAGTGCAAAACACGTAAGTGGACTATACATTAAAATGAATTTGAAAAACTTAAAAACGCTATTTTATATGCCCCTGCTACTCCACTGGGACTGACTGATTTAACGGTAGGTCAGCCGAAACCGGAAGCTCCGTCCATAATCATTCCTACAGCGCCACCCCCAGGAATAATGTGGATTGACAGCTAGAAAATAAAATCTGTGGACTGAATGACATAAATGAACCAATGTGTCCAGACAGACATGAAGGTGAGTTTGAAGTTTTTCCCTCTTTTTTTTCCAAGTTTCTGTAAAATGAAACAAAGTTTAAAGTGGAGAGACTTCAGTATTGTGGTAATGTTTGATTTGATGAACACAATCATACATTAATGAAGAAATAATGTTTGCAGGTAAGAAGACAACGCTAACTCTGCTAGCTGTAACTTAGCTAGGCTATACCGTATGCATGTTAGCTTATTGTGCTCCGTAGACCAGCGGTTCCAAACCTTTTTTGCGCCATGGACCGGTTTAATGTCAGACAGTATTTTCAGGGACCGGTCTTTAAGGTGTGGTGGATAAATACAACAAAAGAACATGATACGACCGGCATAAAAACTGTGGTATTTTCTAAATATACAGTGGGGCAAAAAAGTATTTAGTCAGCCACCAATTGTGCAAGTTCTCCAACTTAAAAGATGAGAGAGGTCTCCAATTTTCATCCTAGGTATACCTCAACTATGAGAGACAAAATGAGAAAAAAAAATCCAGAAAATCACATTGAAGGATTTTTAATGAATTAATTGGTAAATTCCTCGGTAAAATAAATATTTGGTCACCTACAAACAAGCAAGATTTCTGGCTCTCACAGACCTGTAACTTCTTCTTTAAGAGACTCCTCTGTCCTCCACTCGTTACCTGTATTAATGGCACCTGTTTGAACTCGTTATCAGTATAAAAGACACCTGTCCACAACCTCAAACAGTCAGACTCCAAACTCCACTATGGCCAAGACCAAAGAGCTGTCAAAGGACACCAGAAACAAAATTGTAGACCTGCACCAGGCTGGGAAGACTGAATCTGCAATAGGAAAGCAGCTCGGTGTGAAGAAATCAACTGTGGGAGCAATTATTAGAAAATGGAAGACATACAAGACCACTGATAATCTCCTTCCATCTGGGGCTCCACGCAAGAGCTCACTCTGTGGGGTCAAAATGATCACGAGAAGGGTGAGCAAAAATCCCAGACCACACGGGGGGACCTAGTGAATGACCTGCAGAGAGCTGGGACCAAAGTAACAAAGGCTACCATCAGTAACACACTACGCCGCCAGGGACTCAAATCCTGCAGTGCCAGATGTGTCCCCCTGCTTAAGCCAGTACATGTCCAGGCTCGTCTGAAGTTTGCTAGAGAGCATTTGGATGATCCAGAAGATGATTGGGAGAATGCCATATGGTCAGATGAAACCAAAATAGAACTTTATTGTAAAAACTTAACTTGTCGTGTTTGGAGGAGAAAGAACACCATACCTACTGTGAAGCATGGGGGTGGAAACATCATGCTTTGGGGCTGTTTTTCTGCAAAGGGACCAGGACGATTGATCCGTGTAAAGTAAAGAATGAATGGGGCCATGTATCGTGAGATTTTGAGTGAAAACCTCCTTCCATCAGCAAGGGCATTGAAGATGAAACGTGGCTGGGTCTTTCAGCATGACAATGATCCCAAACACACTGCCCGGGCAACGAAGGAGTGGCTTCGTAAGAAGTATTTCAAGGTCCTGGAGTGGCCTAGCCAGTCTCCAGAACTCAACCCCATAGAAAATCTTTGGAGGGAGTTGAAAGTCCATGTTGCCCAGCGACAACCCCAGAACATCACTGCTCTAGAGGAGATCTGCATGGAGGAATGGGCCAAAATACCAGCAACAGTGTGTGAAAACCTTGTGAAGACTTATAGAAAACGTTTGACCTCTGTCATTGCCAACAAAGGGTATATAACAAAGTATTGAGATGAACATTTGTTATTGACCAAATACTTATTTTACCGAGGAATTTACCAATTAATTCATTAAAAATCCTTCAATGTGATTTTCTGGATTTTTTTTTTCTCATTTTGTCTCTCATAGTTGAGGTATACCTATGATGAAAATTGGAGATCTCTCTCATCTTTTAAGTGGGAGAACTTGCACAATTGGTGGCTGACTAAATACTTTTTTGCCCCACTGTAATAACAAACGTGAATCCACCGTGTACTCGTTTGCAACTTTATTAGCAGCGTCCTCTTAACATCGCAACATCAACAACATAACATCTGCTAGCCAGCATTTCCCTGTGAATGACACAATGCGTAGACTCACATTCAGGGGCAACCTCCTTAATCCGAGCAGTTAAACCAGACAGCCGTCCGGTCATGGCAGCAGCTCCGTCTGTGCATATTCCGACACAAAAGGACCATTTCAGTTTTCCTGATATATAATCTGTCTCCTCACTGGGCCTTTTCCCCTTCGCAAAGAAACTTTCCAAAAACGTTTGTTTTTTACTCATTTTGCTAGCTCGTGGGTTTAATTTTAGCGGTAACGTATCACGTGACCGAGACAAGCACTCACACTTTGATGCACTCTACAAGAAGGGACAGCGCAGGCTGTTCCTGCTGAGGAGACTCAGGTCTTTTGGTGTACAAGGGGCGCTGCTGAAGTCATTCTATGACACGGTGGTGGCATCAGCGATCACTTTTGGAGTGGTCTGCTGGGGCAGTGGCATTACTGCAGCCGATAGGAAGAGACTGAACAAACTGATTAAGAAAGCTAGCTCTGTCCTGGGGCAGCGCCTTGATCCGATGGAGGAGATAGGAGAGAGAAGGACGGTGGCTAAACTGTCATCTCTGCTGGAGTCCGAGTTCCACCCTATGCAGGACATACTGGATGCACTGAGGAGCTCATTTAGCAGCAGACTACATCATCCCAGGTGCACAACCGAGAGGTTTCGTAGGTCCTTCCTACCAACGGCTGTCAGACTGTACAACCTAAGCAGGGCTGCTCGCAGAGATAGCAAAAAGACGTAACAAACTAATAGTTTTTTTGAATGCAAAAGATGCAATAGACTTACACAATGGTCCTCTCCGGCATACAACTAGGAACATACCGGTCGCTATGGAGGGTGAGAATATGTATGGGCACATAATCATACCATGTAGGATAACTAAATAGACGGTTATGCTGTTTCATCCCACCTAGCAACAATGCTCTGCACTGTGTGTGTTTATATATTTACATATTTATTCCATCTAGCTACAATGCTCAGCACTGGGTGTGTTTATATTTATATATCTATATATTTATTCCATCTAGCTACAATGCTCCGCACTGTGTTTTTATATATCTACATATTATTCCATCTAGCTACATTGCTCCGCACTGTGTGTGTTTATATACTTGCATATTTATTCCACCTAGCTGCAATGCTCCGTACTGTGGGTGTTTATATATTTACATATTTATTCCATCTAGCTACAATGCTCTGCACTGTGTGTTCATATATTCATATATTTATTCCATCCAGCTACAATGCTCTGCACTGTGTGTCTGTGTTTATATATATATTTTATAGTAATATGTACATATGTATATTAGCTGCTCTTGCTTGCTTGTTTTTTTTCTTGCCTTCTGATTGTTGCTCTGAGTGTTGCTATCCCTGTGCTGTTGCAATCCTGGAATTTCCCCGTTGTGGGACTAATAAAGGCTTATCTTATCTTATCTTATCTTAAAATTTCAGGAAAGATGTCAGGGAACAGATGATTAGATCTTGGTGGAGATCCAGATCCTGATGTCCATGCAGGAATTTTTTTGGGGGGCGAAATAATAATAATATTGAGCTTCCCCTTTAAGACGTGTCCACGGAGATACGTTCACCTCCGCACCCACACACAGTACGTGATGGCTGACATTATTTCATTTGAAGACACCAAGAAAAAGCAAGCAAACTGCGATCTATGAACGGATTGTGATGACATTTTCAGGAAAGGTGTGTAATGGCAGGAGGAACAGAGTAGTGGCAGACAAGCTGAGGATGTCTTGCGAGGCACGTTACCCACACGGTATGTAAACACACAGCTGGACAATGTTTCATTTTTATTACCTCTGCCAAGAGGAGGAGGTGATGTTTTTGCCGATGTCATGCCAAAAACTACACTGTAGTTGTTCCATATTGATGCATAGAATATGTATTTATACAGTATCTACATGTTCAGTAAATCTATGTATTTTTTCCATGCAACCTTGTGACTGCATTATTTTAATTGCTTTTAATCCTACATCAAGTTTGTTTCTGGTTGAAAATGCATCACAAGTGTTAAATATATCTTATTCTACCTAAGTCAGTAGTGTTTACCTGTTGAAATATATATTTTACAGCTAATATAACCCCATAACTACAATATGGCACCTGGTGATCAGTTTTTGGCAGCTAATCACATTTTGCCACAACACCAGCATTGCTTTGTCTGTCTGTCTCTAGCAACATTCCTCCAAAATTTATGAACAGATCTTGATGAAATTTTCAGGAAAGGTGTGTAATGGCGTGGGGAACAGAGGAGGAGATTTTTGTGGTGATCCGGATCAACACCTGGATCCAGGAATTTTTAGGAAAAATCACTATCAGCTTGGTTAAATTTTACTTTTGCTGGTACACCAGAATTTCTGTAGCTAAGTTACCGAATACTATTTATTTGTTATTTTAATAAATCTTACAGAAGGAAATTTAAATTTGTATTTTTCATGGATGATACAAGTGCTGAATAACCCGAGTGCTTTTCTAGTTGTTTCTGCTGCTGTTTCTCTGTCTGTCAGCAGGATCAGACAAAAACTCATGGATGGATTTGGATGACATTTTCACCAGAGGTCCTTGGTCCAAAGATGAACTCAATACATGTTGGAGGTGATCCCTGAGTGCATACCTCCACCAAGGACCTTGTTTGTCTTTGCACAGCTGGATTCCACAAAAACTACTGCATGGATTTGGATGACTTTTTTTTTTTTTTTTTTTTTTTTTTTTTTAACCAGAGCTGGTCATTGGGCTACAGAGGAACCCATAACATTTTGGTGATGATCCCAGAATGCATACCTCCACCAAGGCTCTTATCTTCTCACACTGTGTTAGCAAGAATCCTCCAAAATAAACCCATTACATTTTAGAGGTGAGCCATGAGAGACAGAAGGAGCCTTGGCCGAGGTAAGTGCTCTCTGAGTGCATTTCTAGTTTCAGTTGTATTTATTTGCCATGTTTATAAATACAAACTGAAGACTTTTTTTTTTCATTTTCCCCCCAAAAAGACATAGAAGTCAAATGTGTGGACTAAATGATATAAAGAAGTCACTCTGCCAAGATATAAATGAAGACCTGAAGGTGAGTTTGAATTTTTTCTCCTTTTCCATATTTGTGTGAAATTAAACTTATTCATGGGTGACAAATGAAGCAACAAACATAGTCTGGTGGCTTTGGCCCACTTGGATGCACTTACTGTGTTTTGACCAGATAAAACGAAGCACATTAAAGGAGAAACTGCAGTTGTAGCTGTGAAATCACCCTAAATATAATATAAATGTAAAGTTTACGTGCAGTTATGGAGGGTCAGACTCAGCATGAAGCTGCCATGCAGATGTAGTCAGCAGGTGAGTGGAAGGGGACACCTGTACCACCTGTCTACTTGTCGTCCATGTCCTCTCTGATTGTGATTTGAGTCTCAGAGTGACGGGTAGGGAGGAGGACTGAGGACTGTGGGTGGTGGCTGGGCTGATGGGCGGGACTTCTGTGACATTGACTGAGGTAATGTTCTTCATTTGTGTGTCCTGGACATGTTCAGGAACAGGAACAGAGTCTTCCTCTTCCCTGTTTGACCATCCAGACTTTAGGACTTGAACTCGACTCTATGATGGAGACGGTGTTGGTGTTCCAGGATTCATGTCATCGATGCTTTAAACACGGAACCATGAAAGTCATCCAGCTGCCATCACAGAGAGTGAAGGTAAATGCTGTTCTGTCTTTAAAACTGAAATTTATTCAAAAGCAACAAAATTAAGAAAATCTGAGAAAAAAACTTGATTGGCACTCAGTGACATTTGGTCAGATTGTCTGAGAAACTTTAGATTTCACTGATTTCAGCTGATTAAAAGTTCAGGTTTTCTTCACAACTGAACTCAAGAACAAAAAAAGTAAAGAAAGAAGTAAAAATAAGTTGGTACAACACAATTTTGTGATTAAGGTACTGTGAGTTCATGTGCTTGAATAACTGTAACTAGAGCCTACCATTATTGTCATCAGACCTGTTCAAACCCCCATTGTCTTCTCAGTTTTACTGCTACTGTATTATCTGTTTTATTATGAAGCCAAACACAAAACAGCTGATCAGACAGTGTGGCATTGCAGTGGTAAACCATCACTAGAGCGCTGACACACAACATCATCATTTCTCTGTGGTTTGCATGTGTTTCTCCTTCATTATTTGCAGCTGAAGCCAGAAAACTCACAGAAACTTGGACCAAGTCATGAGACAAACTGAGTCTGTGCTGGTGATGATTATGTAGGTTGGTAGGTTGGAGTAGGAGGATGGACTTCCGCTCAGCAGAGAATGTCAAGCGAACACGGAAGAGGGTTTTCCTTTTCGACAGGAACGCCATAATAGGGAGCTCAGTATGGCAGCCCTCTCATTCTGTGTCTTCGATCTTTAGTTAAACCTTCAATACAATCAGTTCTAGTGGTTTTACTTCAGTTTTGTTGTTGTTTGTTATTAATTGTAAATATATTTGCCTATTTCTAATGCAGACTTGTTGCTTCAGAAACATGACCTTGCTCAAAGTTGCCGTGCTGCTGTCGCTGCTTCGTGTCAGTTTGGCTTTTACAGGTGAAAACATTTACCTCTGGATTCAGGCCAAAAACATTTGACCTGAAAATACAAATGGGACAAAAGCAAAACTGTTTAAACAAACATCGTGCTGAGAGTGAGTTTATGCTTGTGAGTTAGCACTAGCTAATGTGAGCTACTGCCACCCTGCGGTGGTACAGAGGTTATATGTATCTGTATTATTTAACATGTGGCCATAAAACACTGTAGTCAGAGAACTGATTCTTTTTTAATATTGTTTTCCATAATTAACTCTCTTGCAGCCCTTACAGGCCTCTCTCCCCCTCTGATAACACTCTATTCCTATTTTTTAAACTGGCTTATTGCTAATATTTTATGTTTTTTATCCTCCTTTTTAACTGGACCACTTAAATCAGCCCTCTTTATTTATCCTGTGGTCTAGTGGTCAAAGCTGCTGGTCTGCAGTCTTTACTGGTCTGAAACCATTGCAGCCTTGTCCCCTCTGTGAGCATCTCTGGACCCTGAAAGGGCCCCAGATCCCCATGTTTAGAGCCAGGGTGATGTGCAGTGGTGTCTGGTGTCTAAACCAGCTGCAGATGAGAGGGGGAAATGTACACAAATCATTTCATTCATTTTGGCCAATTATTTTAAAGAGCAGTACAACCATTATTAAAAGATAAATATGAAATATAACTCTGTACACTCCTGTTATCATGGGTCACTTTTTTAAATAACATATTTGTGAAACGAGACAATGTTGGAAAACAGTTATCTTACTGTTAAAACAACAAAACAACATGATAGTCATGATAACACTAGACATTTATTATTTCAGCTATAAAGTAGGTTATTTATTTATCATGGATTTATTATATGCAGTAAGAATATTTACCAAAAATTATTTGAAGAAACATTAAAATGTATCGACAGAAGGAGTTTACCCGAGTTGTGTGTGATGTTGGTCAGATTTATTTTATTCACTTGATCTGTTTATAGATCCTCAACAAAAAACAACAAAGACAAATACAGACAGTATCTCACAAAAGTGAGTACACCCCTCACATTTTTGTAAATATGTTATTATATCTTTTCATGGGACAACACTGAAGATATGACACTTTTATACAATGTAAAGTTGTCAGTGTACAGCTTGTATAACAGTGTAAATTTGCTGTCCCCTCAAAATACAGTGGGGCAAAAAAGTATTTAGTTATCCACCAATTGTGCAAGTTCTCCCACTTAAAAGATGAGAGAGGTCTTCAATTTTCATCATAGGTATACATCAACTATGAGAGACAAAATGAGAAAAAAAATCCAGAAAATCACAATGAAGGATTTTTAATGAATTAATTGGTAAATTCCTCAGTAAAATAAGTATTTGGTCACCTACAAACAAGCAAGATTTCTGGCTCTCACAGACCTGTAACTTCTTCTTTAAGAGGCTCCTCTGTCCTCCACTCGTTACCTGTATTAATGGCACCTGTTTGAACTTGTTATCAGTATAAAACACACCTGTCCACAACCTCAAACAGTCAGATTCCAAACTCGACTATGGCCAAGACCAAAGAGCTGTCAAAGGACTCCGGAAACAAAATTGTAGACCTGCACCAGGCTGGGAAGACTGAATCTGCAATAGGTAAGCAGCTTGGTGTGAAGAAATCAACTGTGGGAGCAATTATTAGAAAATGGAAGACATACAAGACCACTGATAATCTCCTTCCATCTGGGGCTCCACGCAAGAGCTCACCCTGTGGGGTCAAAATGATCATGAGAAGGGTGAGCAAAAATCCCAGACCACACGGGGGGACCTAGTGAATGACCTGCAGAGAGCTGGGACCAAAGTAACAAAGGCTATCATCAGTAACACACTACTCCGACAGGGACTCAAATCCTGCAGTGCCAGATGTAGTAGTAGTAGATTAGTTTATTTGACAGGGACAGTGCAATAAACATAGACAATTAATCAAAGACAATCAATCTGATGTGTTGCACATAGAGTGTATAGCTATTAGCTAATTTGCAACTCTTGTCCCTGGATGGGCTTTAGAAAAAAGAATCAAGATAAAAAATATACACAATAACCACATACATCAATGCAGAAAAATTATAAATACACAATTATAAATATTATAAATATTATAAATACACAAATATAACAGCCTGACTCACATTTAACATAAATATTATAAATACACATATATTATAAAATATTATAAATACACAAATATAACAGCCTGACTCACATTTAACACATATAACATAACTCACATTTGCCTATTTCAGGCCTCCCTCCCTCCGTCACTCACTATAAACAAACACATTTATTCCTTCCCTTCATTCACTCTCACTTTGCAGACAAATAATTCATACATGAGTACATTCTTGTTTATTTTTCAGCCAGTTTTTAACATTTTTAGTGAATGTTTTAAAGTCCGTTATTATTTTAATTTCATTTGGCATTGTGTTCCAGATGTGACTGCCCTTTATAGAGAAAGCTGTTTGTCCAAATGTGGTTCTGCGGTGGAATATTTTACAGTTATTGTTAACAGAACTCCTGGTGGCTCTGCTGCTGTCCTGTCTTTGGACGAAACCAGCAAGTGGCTCGGGTGCTGATTTATGGAAACATTTGAACGTTAATTTCAGAAGACAGAGGTCAATGAAGCTCTCAAAACTCAATAGGTTGTATTTTTTTAAAACATTACAGTGATGCCACCTAATGGGCTTTTTGTCCAAGATTTTTAGGGTTTGATTATATAATGAACCTATATGTCTTATTGTGGAAGGGGCTGCTTGAGCCCAGACTGTCAAACAGTATGATATATGAGAAAAAAACCATAGAATGCATATACAGTGCAGCTGCTTCGTAAGGTATGTAATATCTAATTAATTTAAAGCAGTTCAGATTTTTTTTTTACTGTTTTTGAAATTTTCTTTATATGAAGATTAAATTTGAGTTGAGGATCTAGTACAATGCCAAGGTATTTGAATTCTGTAGCTAAACTGATGTCATGATCATGTATATTAACTTTAAAATGTTGCAGGTTACATTTTTTGATTGAAAAGCACATTGAGCGTCCCCCTGTGTCCCCCTGCTGTGTCCCCCTGTGTCCCCCTGCTTAAGCCAGTACATGTCCAGGCCCGTCTGAAGTTTGCTAGAGAGCATTTGGATGATCCAGAAGAGGATTGGGAGAATGTCATATGGTCAGATGAAACCAAAATAGAACTTTATTGTAAAAACTTAACTTGTCGTGTTTGGAGGAGAAAGAACACCATACCTACTGTGAAGCATGGGGGTGGAAACATCATGCTTTGGGGCTGTTTTTCTGCAAAGGGACCAGGACGACTGATCCGTGTAAAGGAAAGAATGATTGGGGCCATGTATCGTGAGATTTTGAGTGAAAACCTCTTTTCACCAGCAAGGGTATTGAAGATGAAACGTGGCTGGATCTTTCAGCATGACAATGATCCCAAACACACTGCCCGGGCAACGAAGGAGTGGCTTCGTAAGAAGCATTTCAAGGTCCTGGAGTGGCCTAGCCAGTCTCCAGATCTCAACCCCATAGAAAATCTTTGGAGGGAGTTGAAAGTCTGCGCTGCCCAGCGACAGCCCCAAAACATCACTGCTCTAGAGGAGATCTGCATGGAGGAATGGGCCAAAATACCAGCAACAGTGTGTGAAAACCTTGTGAAAACTTACAGAAAACGTTTGACCTCTGTCATTGCCAACAAAGGGTATATAAAAAGTATTGAGATGAACTTTTGTTATTGACCAAATACTTATTTTACCGAGGAATTTACCAGTTAATTCATTAAAAATCCTTCAATGTGATTTTCTGGATTTTTTTTCTTATTTTGTCTCTCATAGTTGAGGTATACCTATGATGAAAAATGGAGACCTTTCTCATCTTTTAAGTGGGAGAACTTGCACAATTGGTCGCTGACTAAATACTTTTTTACCCCACTGTAGATGTATGAGTACTGTAGACTTTAAGACCAGAGGACAGAATATGTTGGACTTAATGTACACAAACACAGATGCACATAAGGCGATACCCCGCCCCCATCTCGGCCTTTCTGACCACATAACCGTGATGCTGGTGCCTGCCTACAAACCTTTATTGAAGCGCAGCAGGCCAGCAGTGAAACAAATCAGAATTTGGCCAGAGAGTGCAACCTCTGCACTGAAAGACTGTTTTCTGCACACAGACTGGGAGGTCTTCAAAATAGCAGCCTCCCAGGAAGACAAGACAGATGTGGAGGAGTATGCTGAAACGGTCACCAGTTACATCACGAAGTGCACAGAGGATGTCACTACAGTGAAGACCATCACTATGCGGGGTAACCATAAGCCCTGGATGACTGCAGAGGTGCGCTCGCTGCTTACAGCCAGGGATGCAGCCTTCAGAGCGAAGGACAGGATCGCCCGCTGCTCAGCCAGGTCTGCGCTCTCAAAGGGAATTAATGCGGCAAAGCGCGCCTATGCGGAGAAAATCCAGGGACACCTCTGTGACACTAGGAACACCAAGCTGATGTGGCAGGGAGTTCGGACACTGACGGGCTATAAGTCTAGGCAGGGGGTCGATGATGACGATGCTTCGCTTCCAGACAGGCTCAACGACTTCTTTGCACACTTTGAAGCATCAAACTCGACAATCAGAGGGAGGGCTGGCCCACCCCCACCATCGGTCGGACCAGCTTTTACCATCAACACAGCGGACACACGGAGGACCCTAACCAGAGTCAACCCACGTAAAGCTGCAGGTCCGGACAACATCCCGGGACGTGTGCTCCGAGACTGCGCGAGCGAGTTGGCGGATGTCCTGACTGACATTTATAACATCTCCCTGAGTCAGGCCATCGTTCCCAGATGCTTCAAGATCTCTATCATTGTACCAGTGGCAAAGAAACCAGTTGTGTCCTGTTTGAATGACTATCGTCCTGTTGCACTGACACCAATTGTGATGAAGTGTTTTGAACGGCTTGTCAAACCACACATTACAGCCTGCCTCCCTGCATCACGCGACCCGCTCCAGTTTGCCTATCGTTCAAACTGCTCCACGGAGGATGATATAGTCACCACCCTACACTCTGTCATCACCCACCTGGACCAGAAAGACACCTACGCCAGACTCCTGTACATTGATTTCGGTTCAGCATTCAACACCATTATTCCCCAGAGACTGATGGAGAAATTACTCCTTCTTGGTCTGAACACCGCCACATGTCTCTGGATCCTGGATTTCCTGACTGAGAGACCTCAGTCTGTCCGGGTTGGAAACAACATCTCCAACTCTGTCACGCTGAGCACCGGATCACCTCAAGGCTGCGTACTCAGTCCACTGTTGTTTACACTTCTAACACATGACTGTGTATCCAGACATGAGGGGAACCAGATTATTAAGTTTGCAGACGACACCATGGTGGTGGGACTTATTCAGAGGGATGAGGAATCAATGTACAGGGAAGAAGTGAGAGACCTGGAGGGCTGGTGCAGGGAGAACAATCTGGTGCTCAACGTGGACAAAACGAAGGAGATGATTATCGACTTCCGGCGGTCACAGCCTGAGCATGTCCCCCTCGGCATCGGCGGCCATTTAGTGGAGAGAGTGGAGAACATCAAGTTCCTCGGAGTGCAGATCTCGCAGGACCTGACCTGGAGCAAGAATTCCTTGGGGATCAGGAAGTGGGCTCAGCAGAGACTGCACTTCTTGAGGAAACTCAAATAGGCCTCTCTCCCCATCTGCATCCTCAGGACCTTTTACAGAGGTGTGGTGGAGAGTGTTCTGACATACTGTATTGCTACATGGTACTCCAGCTGCAGTATGTCTGACAAAAAAGCCCTGCAGAGGATAGTCAAGGGAGCTGAGAGGGTAATTGGAGTCTCCCTCCCCTCTGTCCAAGAACTTTTTCAGAACCGTTGTAGGAGAAGGGCACTGAACATTGCCAAGGACCGTTCTCACCCTCTGCATAAACACTTTTAACTTCTTCCATCTGGTAAATGATTCCGGAGCATCAGAGGCAGAACCACCAGACTGATCAACAGCTTCCTTCCACAAGCTGTCAGGATGCTGAACAGTTGACCCGGAATCTCTCATACACGCTACTGCACCTACAGACATTTTGTATATTGTTTGTATATTGTAGTTAGTTAGTTTTTCCCAAGTATATCTCAGGGATGTGTGAATGGATGGGGGGGGGGCGTTAAGCTATGTGTGAGTGTGTCTTAAATCATGCTGCTTCTATTTATATGGATGCCGAGAGAAACACAATTTCATCTTGCCTGCACTACAGTTGTATGTACAGCAATATGACAATAAAGTTTGATTTGATTTGATTTGATTTGATATTTTCAAAAGACAACCTTGGATATGATACTGAACATGTGCACTCAACTTCTTTGGTCGACCATGGCGAGGCCTGTTCTGAGTGGAACCTGTCCTGTTAAACCGCTGTATGGTCTTGGCCACCGTGCTGCTGCTCAGTTTCAGGGTGTTGGCAATCTTTTTATAGCCTAGGCCATCTTTATGTAGAGCAACAATTCTTTTTTTCAGATCCTCAGAGAGTTCTTTGCCATGAGGTGCCATGTTGAACTTCCAGTGACCAGTATGAGAGAGTGTGAGACCGATAACACCAAATTTAACACACCTGCTCCCCATTCACACCTAAGACCTTGTAACACTAATGAGTCACATGACACCGGGGAGGGAAAATGGCTAATTGGGCACGATTTGGACATTTTCACTGAGGGGTGAACTCGCTTTTGTTGCCAGCGGTTTAGACATTAATGGCTGTGTGTTGAGTTATTTTGAGGGGACGGCAAATTTACACTGTTATACAAGCTGTACACTGACTACTTTGCATTGTATCAAAGTGTCATATTTTCAGTGTTGTCCAATGAAAAGATATAATAAAATATTTACAAAAATGTGAGGGGTCTACTCACTTTTGCGAGATACTGTACAATCTAGTGTAAGAAGAGTTATAAGGATCAGGTTAGAGAAGGTTTAAAAAGACACACATTACATGATGTCATTATGTGACAGAATCAGTGTCTGTTTGTCTCCATGGTTACTAATAATCATACAGATCCATACTAATGATTCAGACTAACAGAATATTCAGCTGTCAGAATCATTCCCTGTAGCTGTTGTCTGATTGGCTGATCTGACCTGTTTGTTTCCTCTCTGATTCAGTCCTGAATGAAAACATCACAGCTGAAGCTGGACGCAACGTTACTCTGCACTGTGTGACTAACGAAACCAAACTTCCCACAGTGGTAGAGTGGACCAGAACTGACCTAGAGTCACATTATGTCCTGTTGTTCAGAGATGGTTATTATGTTACAGACTTTCAGTATCCACTATTTATGAACCGGGTGGAACTGAAAAACAGTAAGATGGTGGACAGAGATCTGTCTCTGGTTCTGAAGAACGTGACATTTAAGGACAGTGGAACATACGAGTGTCGAGTTGACTATTCAAACAGTAACAGCAGGAAGAAGAGATCCATGCTGGACACTGACCCCATCTGCATCGTCACTCTGAAACCAGGTGAGAGTTTCTGTGATCAGAGGTGAAGTTGTGAGAGTTTGTAGAACTCAGCTGATCTGAGTTCCCCATAAATTTGAAACTTTTTTCTTAGAAATTTTCAATTTATTTGCTCATATATTTGTGACTTTTTTGTTCATTCTAATTTTTTTCTATTTTTATGTCATAAAATTGTGGCTTTTTTCTTGTAAATTTGCTAAATTTTTCTTGTAACTTTGTAACTCTTTTCAAGTAATTTTACATTTTGTTCTTGAAAATTTGCAACTTTTCTCCTAAATTTTCACTATTTTTCTAGTAAATTTGTGACTTTTTTCTTATAATGTTTTTGTAAATTTGTCCTTTTTTCTCTTCTGCCCATAGCCAGGCTCCTGAAGGTCTGGACCAAAAATTCTTCATTTACAGTCAAAAGAGACACAGATGTGTGAGGAAAAAACTCACATAGCAAATTTATCAGAAAAGCTGAAGATTTATGCCAAAAATTCTCACAAATTCAGTAAAAAATGTTGCAATTTTATGACGAAAAAGTCACAAGAAATTTGCAAGAAATTCACAAAATTTCTGTGAAAAAAAAGCAAAACAAAAATTTATAACAAAAGTTGCAAATTTTTGAACATAATGTTACAAATTTATGTGAAAAATGCAAATTTACGAGGGAAAATAGAAGTAATTTATTGGAAAAGCTGAAGATTTATGCCAGAAATTTGACAAATTTAGGGGGGGAAAGTTACAATCTGAGAAAAACTCTTGGAAATTTGCTATAAATCACAAAATTTGTTGAACAAATGTACAAATTTCCTGGAAACATTGCATTTTTATGAGAGAAAAAAGTCACAAATTCATGTGGAAAGAAGTTGTAATTTTACCTGAAAAATATGACAAATTTGTTAGAAAACGTGAAAATTTATCCCCAAAATCTTCCAAATGTTGGATAAAAAATTGTGGTTTTAATACTGATGGTTGCCGTGGTGATCTCAGCGTTTCCCTTGGTTTTTAGGATCACAGGGTTTTGTGGCTCCATGTAAATTTTGCTGGTCAAACGTTTCCAAATTCATCCAGATTATTAGAAATGAAGCAGAGATCATCTACAGACATTAATAATGAAAAGTTGTT
Source organism: Pholidichthys leucotaenia (assembly GCA_020510985.1). NCBI lineage: Eukaryota > Metazoa > Chordata > Actinopteri > Cichliformes > Pholidichthyidae > Pholidichthys > Pholidichthys leucotaenia. Next base: position 37,423,973 of record CM035836.1, on the reverse strand, counting down.
CAGCTGGATCCTGCTAAATGTTTAATCACATTGTAATTTGCTCATTTTAAAATCTTTGATCATATATTTCCACCTTTAATCTTGCACTTTGTACCTGATCTCCACTCTCCATGTGTGCCTGGTGTTAAATGTGTGAAGCCCCGCCCTCCTGCTGAAAAGTCACAAGTTTCCTCCTGATCCTGATTTTTGTTTTTCATGGCGCCGGAGGCAGGGCGGCCGTACCAGCAGCAACTCTCTCGTGTCTTTGTGTTTTTATCTGTATATACCTGTATATAGTGTGTCTCTTATTAACCAGGGCTCTGTAGGAATACCCGGACTAAGAATGGACCAACTTTTTCTCTATTTTAGCCGGTCTTGCTGTAGTTTTTTCTTTTCTTTTCTCTTCCTTGGGCAATGGCGATCAACAGAGGTTGGGGGTGGAGATGGCGAAGGGCTGGAGCGAAGGTGAGGAGGAGGAGGAGGAAGCATAAGCCAGCTGTACCGATGGTCATCACCGGGAACGTGAGATCGCTGGGAAATAAAACAGATGAGCTTACAGCACTGGTCAGGATGCAAAAGGAGTATCGTGAGTGTAGTTTCATGTGTTTTACAGAGACGTGGTTACACTCACAGATCCCGGATGTAAACGTAGCAATACCTGGCTTCAAGACTATTCGAGGGTACAGAGATGTGAAAAGCAGCAGGAAAAAGAGAGAAGGAGGAGTGGCACTTCTTGTTAATGAGTGATGGTGTCATCCTAGACACATTTATGCGAAGGAAAAGTGCTGCAGCCCGGACATTGAACTGCTGGCTGTTAGTATGAGACCTTATTATATGCCGCGAGAAATGAAGTGCGCTTTAATTATTGTTGTCTACGTTCCTCCGTCAGCTGACGCAGCGGTGGCCTGTGACATCATCAGCTCCACTGCGGCCACATTACTGGAGAAGCACCCGGATGCATTCATGGCCATCACAGGTGATTTTAACCATGTCTCAGTGGGAAAAACACTACCAAACTTTCACCAGTTTGTTGACTGTCCCACCAGAGAGAACAAAACACTGGATTTACTGTATGCCAATGTCAGTGATGCATATAGTGCCACAGCTCTACCCCCCATTTGCAAATCGGATCACTGCATGGTCATGTTATCACCCAAGTATGTCCCCCTTGTGCAAAGGCAGCCTGCTTATACACGGACTGCAAAGAGGTGGACACAGGAGGCTGCTGATGCACTGCAGGACTGCTTTGAGACAACAGACTGGAGCGGACTCTGTGAACGACCTGAGGTGGACATAGACAATATAACTGACTGCATCACAGAATACATTAGATTCTTTGAAGACACGACCATGCCAGCTCAGACTGTACACTGCTTCTCCAACAACAGACCATGGGTCACCAGTGACCTGAAAGCACTTCTGAACAAAAAGAAGAGAGCTTTTAGGGCTGGAGACAAGGAGAAGCTGAGGGGAGTGCAGCATGAGCTGAGAGAGATGCTGAGGAGGTGCAAGGACAATTATAAGAGGAAGTTGGAAGATAAACTCAGGCAAAACAACACTAAAGATGTGTGGGAGGGAATGAAACAAATAACTGGGTGCAAGGGGAGCGTCAGGCAGACATCTGGGAGCCAGGAGAGAACTGAAGAACTGAATCTGTTTTTTAATAGGTTCAGCTCACAGTCTGTCACCCAAGCAACATAACCAGACCCCCACGCAACCCCTCCTCACCCACCCTCCTGTGCAGAACCTCTCTCCATCTCCCCCCTCCTCCTTCTCAGGGGGCACCAGGACCCTCCCTCACTTCACGGTGACTACAGATCAGGTGGAGAAAAAGCTGGAGAGACTCCATCAGCGGAAGGCTTTGGATCCTGATGGCATCTCCGCAAGAACCCTGAGGACCTGTGCCAACCAACTAGTTCCGGTACTGAAACACCTGTAAGGTAAGATAAGATAAGATAAGATAAGATAAGATAAGATAAGGTAAGATAAGATAAGCCTTTATTAGTCCCACATTGGGGAAATTCCAGGATTGCAACAGCACAGGGATAGCAACACTCAGAGCAACAATCAAGAAGACAAGAAAAACAAGAGCAGCGAATATACATACTGTATGTACATATAAATATATAAACACAGTGCGGAGCATTGTAGCTAGATGGAATAAATATATAAATATATATACACACAGTGCGGAGCATTGTAGCTAGATGGAATAAACAGCATAACCGTCTACTTAGTTACAGTATCCTACATAGTATGAATTTGTACCCATACATATTGTCACCCTCTGTAGCGACCGATATTGTCCTAGTTGTATACTGGAGGGGACCATTGTGTAAGTCTATTGCGTCTTTTGCATTCAATACTATTAGGTCGTCACATTTTTTTTTGCTATCTCTGCGAGCAGCCCTGCTTAGGTTATACAGTCTGACAGCCGTACATCCGGACATCTGTACAACCTGAGCCTGAGTCTGGAGAGAGTACCGATGCTGTGGAAGAAATCCTGCCTGGTTCCTGTCCCCAAGAAGTCATCTCCATCAGATATGAATGACTACCAACCAGTTGCCCTCACATCTCATTTGATGAAGGTCCTGGAGAGACTGGTCTTAGCCCACCTGAGGCCGCGGGTGAAGATGTGGCTGGACCCTCTGCAGTTTGCATATCAGCCCCATTTACGGGTTAAGATGCTGTCATCTACCTGCTGCAACGAGCCCATTTGCACCTGGATGGTGGAGGAGATACTGTGAGAATCACTTTTTTTGATTTCTCCAGTGCCTTAAACACTATCCAGCCACTGCTGCTGGGTGAGAAGCTGCGGGTGATGGGGGTTGACAGCTCTGTGATCTCCTGGATTACTGACTACCTGACAGGCAGACCACAGTTTGTCTGGCTGGGCAATGTCTTGTCTGGAGTGGTGGCTAGTGATACTTGACCTCCACAGGGGACTGTGCTCTCTCCTTTTCTTTTTACTTTATACACCACTGACTTTCAGTACAACACTGAGTCATGCCACCTTCAGAAATTCTCTGATGACTCAGTGGCATGACTCAGTGTTGTACTGAATGTCAGGGGTGTATAAAGTACAGGGCACTGGTAGACAGATTTGTGGAGTGGACGGAGCAGAATCACCTGAGGTTGAATGTCAGCAGGACCAGAGAGATGGTGATTGACTTCAGGAAGAGGAAGACTCCTTCTCAGCCACTGCAGATTAGTGGGGAGGATGTGGGAGTGGTTGAGGACTACAAATATCTGGGTGTCAGGATCAGCAGCAGGTTGGACTGGAGATCCAACACCGATGCTGCACACAAGAAGGGGATGAGCAGACTCTACTTCCTGAGAAAGCTGAGATCCTTCAACGTGTGCAGCAGGATGCTGGAGCTTTTCTATCAGACCGTTGTCGCCAGTGCCATCCTCTTTGCTGCTGTCTGTTGGGGTAGCAGCATTAGGGCCAGAGATACCAACAGACTTGACAAGATTATCAAGAGTGCTGGCTCTGTAATTGGTTTCAGACCGGAGACCTTTGAGACAGTGGTGGAGAGGAGAACACTAAATAAACTGCGATCCATCATGAACAATCCTGATCACCCCCTCCACCACACACTAGATAGACAGCAAAGCACTTTCTCCAGTAGACTACTACAGCTTCGTTGTCGAATGGCCAGGTACAGGAAATCTTTCCTGCCACATGGAATTTCACTGTACAATAACTCACTATGATGTTGTATTCTGGTCATAGCTATGCTGCCACACTGCACCTTACAGACTAACTGGTACCTCACGTTTTCACTCTGTTCCTGATAGTCCTTCTTTGTGCAATGGGATGATTCATGTGTTTACGTGTCATCATATATTAAGCAATGATGTATATAGGTTTTATAGTCGTGTTAGTTTTACTTTCCATGGGTAATCCCTTTGTCATGTGTGTGTTTCTGTTGTTTGGTTGTCTACTGTCATGCTGCTGTTACACTGTAATTTCCCAGTTTGGGATCAATAAAGTACATCTATCTATCTATCTAGCTATCTAGCTAGCTAGCTAGCTGTCTGTCTGTCTGTCTGTCTGTCTGTCTGTCTGTCTGTCTGTCTGTCTATCTATCTATCTATCTATCCATCCACTCTAGCCCAAGAACCACCTCTGGTGAAAATTTCATCCAAATCCATCCAGTAGTTTGTGTGTAATCCTGCTGCACAAATAAAAACAAAGCCCTTGGTGGAGATATCAGGTTCAGGTTACTTTATTTGTACCCGTAGGTAGATTTGTTTGCAGTCAGGTGACATCCATATTTACAAACCAGTATGATTAACCAGTATGCACTCTCAGATCATCACCAAAATCAAATCGTCTGTTCCCCGTGCCATTACACACCTGTCCTGAAAATTTCCTCAAAATCCATTCATAACTTTTGGAGTTATGTTGGTAACAGACAGACAGACAGACAAATCCTGGTAAAAACATTACCTCCTTGGCGGAGGTAATAATCACATCATGGGCTGGGACAATGCAGAAATTATTGGATCGGAGAGCAACAGACACAAATGCTGGATCAAGGAGGCCATAGAAATCAGGAAGCAGGGAAAAGATAGCATGAACTGCGATGAGGGGGTCTTTATGCTTTCCTACACCTGGGACCACATTCTCCAGAGACCAATCGGACGGCGGAAAGCGGGGCCGACTCGGTGAATCTGACAGGTCTGCTGCTCTGGCCCCACCTATGAAAGTCAGCTGATAAAATGACACCTGGCAGCAATCGGCTGACTCTTCTGACGAAGGCTGGAGTGAACAGTTGAAACAAGTAAAGAAGGTAAAAACATCTCCTTTCTATTTTTGTCTTTAATAAGAACAAAAGGTAAATAGTCAGGAATCCTGTTAACAAACTGGGCCGTCCTCATACAACCTTTTAGAATATTCATGCAGCCAAGATTGACTGAACTGATCCTGAAATGATAATTAATCTCATCTGATTTTAAAAGTACTAGTTTGATCTTCAACATAGTCTAATTTAGTCACTTTTGTGCTTTACTCTCGGGTTCTGTGTTGTTATTTGGACCGCTTGTCTGTTTTCAACATTTACCTGGGTGATGCCACACATGTACAGTACAAGGAAATGGCTGCTAAAATATCTGGATGGTCACTGTGCTGCTGCTGCTGTCTGGCTGCCATCCTGCTATCCCCGTCAGCCAGTGAGTTGAGCTTTACTGGGACCAGCGGTCTGTCTCTGCCCTACAATAAAGGCGCTTTTCCACTAGGGTCAGTACAGTATGGTACGGGACGGGACTGTACAGTTCGGCCCGCTTTGTTTTTCCACTACACTAGGTCCCATTTGAAGTGGGTGGGAATATAGTTACAGGGAGGTGGCGCAACCCTCTTCCCCCCGTTACGTAAAACCAGCATAACTGGCGTAAAACAATCACAACGTTATGGAAAACAGGCTGGCAGGTTATGCGGCGTCTGCCTTTTCTGTCTTTTTCTGCCTGAATAAACGCAAAAAAGGAGAACAGAAAGCAGAGGTGGCAAAACTACACTCTCTGCAAAAGATGATCCTGAAGGACAAGCTGCTGTGCGCAGGGGTAGATCAGCACCTGTCATCATGGATCCTGGACTACCTCACTAACCGGCCACAGTTTGTGAGAACCTGGGATTGTGTGTCAGACATGATCATGGGCAGCACGGGGCCCCCCCAGGAAACAGTTTTGGCTCCCTTCCTGTTCACCCTATATACTGCGGACTTCTCACACAACACAACACACTGCCATCTACAGAAGTTCTCTGACGACTCTGCGATCGTCGGCCTCATCTCCAACGGAGATGAAGCTGAGTACAGAGGACTTATCCAGGATTTCGTGGACTGGTGCCATCAGAACTGCCTCCAGATCAACGCGAGGAAAACTAAGGAGCTGGTGCTGGACTGCCACAGGCAAGGACAACCCCTCACAGCACCAGTGAACATCCAGGGAACAGACATTGAGATGGTGACATCCTACAAGTACCTGGGTGTTCATCTGAACAATAAACTAGACTGGTCACACAATACCAACGCACTCTACAAGAAGGGACAGCGCAGGCTGTTCCTACTGAGGAGGCTCAGGTCTTTTGGTGTACAAGGGGTGCTCTTGAAGACATTCTACGACATGGTGGTGGCATCAGCCATCACTTTTGGAGTGATCTGCTGGGGCAACGGCATTACAGCAGCCGATAGGAAGAGACTGAACAAACTAATCAAGAAAGCTAGCTCTGTCCTGGGGCAGCACCTTGACCCAGTGGAGGAGATAGGAGAGAGAAGGATGGTGGCTAAACTGTCATCTCTGCTGGAGTCTGAGTCCCACCCTATGCAGGACATACTGAACACACTGAGGAGCTCATTTAGCAGTAGGCTACATCATCCTAGGTGCGCGACCGAGAGGTTTCGCAGGTCCTTCCTACCTACGGCTGTCAGACTGTACAACCTAAGCAGGGCTGCTCGCAGAGATAGCAAAAAAACGTGACGACCTAATAGTATTGAATGCAAAAGATGCAACAGACTTACACAAATGGTCCCCTCCAGTATACAACTAGGACAATATGGATGGGTACATATTCATACCATGTAGGGTAATTAAATAGACGGTTATGCTGTTTAGTTCATCTAGCTACAATGCTCCACACTGTGTATATATATATTTATATACTGTATTTATGTGTACATATGTATATTCATTGCTCTTTTCTTATCTTCTAAGTTATTGCTCTGAGTGTTGCTATCCCTGTGCTGTTGCAATCCTGGAATTTCCCCATTGTGGGACTAATAAAGGCTTATCTTATCTTAAGTACTGGAGCGTTTAGGAATCCATAGAGCAGTATGAAGGAGAAGACATGAGGATACAAACAACATCACATATCAAGATAAGCTAATGATTGCTAATGCTACTTTGCTTTTAAGTCCGCCGTACATTGTAATGTTGGCAAGTTTTCGATATTAGGTACTAAAATATGTATTCTGTGTGTGTGTGTGTGTTTCAGATGGCTCTCTTGTGGCAAAAATATTGCTTCAAACGTTGGGGGTTAACGTTCAACACAGTGATGTGACTCCAACTTCACAAACGTGAAGTGGCTATAATGTCTGTAGAAATGTTTAGCTTCCTGTGCAACAAATTGCTCTGATCTGTGTCAAAATCATGGAGAGACTGTTGAGACGTCATGGGATTTACCTGCTCCAGCCAGTGGTGTTGTGACAAAACATGGATCAGGTGCCATATTGTAGCATATGAGCCGTTAAATATATATTTCAGCAGGTAAACAGTACTGAGTTAGGCATAAGATATACTGTATTTAACAATTATGATGCATTTTAAGCAAAAACAAATGGATCTAGGATTAAAAGTAATTAAAATAATGCAGTCACAAGGTTACATGGAGAAATACGTGGATTAACTGGAAATATATCGTATTGAGTATTGCTGACTACATGTAGATACTGTATAAATATACTATATTCTCTGCATCAACAGTGAACTATACATGTATTCATGTAGTGTTGCCCTGGGAATTTTGACAATAAACCTTTGTACTTTTGCAGATGTCTCTGTTTTGTTTTACAGTCTTCAGCAAATAATTGTTTTGGTTACTTTTCTTAAAAATGAGCCATTATTCTCAAAGTCACTGTTAAATGGTTCGTACTGTTGACTCTTTTCCCACCGGTGTCTTAACAGACAAAATAGAAAATCATGATGCAAACACATAAATCACTAAATTGTTTATTCCAATCAGCAGCAAGTTACAGATTATTTAGAATGTGCAAAATTCAAACTGTAAAAAAAAAAGAAAAAAAAGAAACTGGAATGGGTCACACACGCCAGCCACGCTGCCTCACTGAGCAGCAACTGGATCAGCCCCTCGTACCGGTCCTGGTTCAGCAGATCTTCAGCCTGCATCTCTGTAAATAGTGAAGCAAGGTCTGGTTTGGGTGGATTGTTTTCCCCTTGCCTAGATGAAAGACAGAAATGGGTGGTGGATAATTAAAGCAAGTTTAAAACATATTTGAGAAATGAATGAATGAATGAATCTTTATTTCGGATAGATTAGATTAAAAGAAAGGAACAGAATAATAGAACAAAGGGGAAAAAAAATCCAACAAGGTCAAATTAAACAGCAACTCCTCGGATTATACAATTCAACATAACTTATCTGAAATGGGTGATGGCTGAAGCCGCAGCTTATATTGCCCACCCATGTTCCAGCTAAGAATTCAAAAATAAAATAAAATAAAATAAGAGTGATTACAAATCAGAACAAAGCTAAGACAAAACGTGACAAAAATTAAGCAACAGCACAAAACAGACTGGATATGATGATCCTTATGTGATTTCACATGTCATCTTGTATGTATGTTTGGAGTATTTCTTCCTTTAGTTTTTGTTTAAATTGTCCAAGCGTTGTACATGATTTTAATTCAGGTCCAAAATCGTTCCATAATCTGACTCCCTGCACTGACACACAGTGTTGCTTGGTGGTAGTTCTCACTGAAGGTTTTTGAAATATACATGTTCCTCTGAAATGATATTGGTTCTCCCTTATTTGGAACAACTTTTGGATATTTGTGGGCAGCGATAGATTTGTAGAAGAATATATAATAAAATATTGTCATAAGGTACAGGAATTATTTATTTTATTTAATAGTGGGTGTGAAAGGGGGCAGAGTTAAACCATCACTTCTACACCCGCTAAATCAAATAAATAAGCACTCATAAAAGGGGGCACCAGTCACAATGGACAATAATATTAACGTTAATTTTAATTAATTTTGTACCTTCAATTACTTAATGGATCAGTCTCAGAATTTAAGTGAGTTCTTTTCCTGCCGTGATTAGGAAACATATATATGCCAAAGGAAAACGCTTCAACTTCTCTCATTCACCCTTTTATTAAACTCATTCAGGTTGCATGGTATGGCATTCAAATGATGGATAAACAGATTAAAATGATAACAGGCGTCCGATATCACATCAACTGTTATTGGATTCCTGAACATAAAATCCAGCGTTACACCTTCGTAGAACCAAGGAGGAACCAGACATGTTTCAACGGTAAATGAAGGCTGAAATGTCTAACAAAACAACACAATTTTATGGGGAAAATTCATAAGCTAATTATCTATAATTGACTTCTGAATTAATCTACAAAAATTAAGGGCAGTTACTTAAAAATGACTAAGAGTCTTCCTTCAGTTTACAGCTTTATCTTGTGGCTAAGAGACTAATTGAGCCCTGAAATATGGGCTATATTTAATTGTAATTTAATTGTTCGGACATCACGTTTTAACCCAGGAGATAGGAAAAGGGAGTTTCACTCACACAACAGCTGTAGGTCCACGTTTCAGCGGGTCGGTACCGGCTGAGGTGGAAGTTAGGACGTCGGAGGAAGCGGCTGCTGCAATGCTTCCTCACAGCCGTGGAAGTGTAAACTCAGCTGGGGGCTCACCAGACAATGGCAGCAGCGGATGGTCTGTCACCGAGCAGCGTGACAAGTCCTTGGAAACGAGTCCGAATTTGAGGTCTCTTGTAGCGGGATAGACCAAAAAAACTGAAGGAGAAACTTCTCAGTCAGGCGGGTATGAGGCCGGAAAGAGAGTCCAAAAACACAGTCTCTGTTCACTTTAAATAAGGAAAATTAAAGGTCCACTTTAACGGCGTGAAAAGTCATAAAAAAAACTGAAAAAAACATTCACTAGGATAAGAATGGCTTCTGAGGTGGAGGAAAAAGTTTGAGAATTTGATTCTCTGAGAAAGCGAGCTCTAAAGAAAAAGGTAATTTCTCCTCAGTAACCAGAAAAACTAACGCAGGATTTGACAAACTTCACACTGAACAATTTAGATATAATAAAACTACACGTGACCTTGAAACGGTGGAATAAAATCTTCCCAGACTTCTCTGATCTCATTCTGTCTGTCTTTCTTTGTCTTACATTTCTTTTTTTCTTTCTGCTTGTCTTGTCTGCTTTTTCTGTGTTCTCCTCTTGTCTGTGTTTCTAACTCTAATGCTCTCCTTCTTCTCTTAATTCTAACTGTGTTCATCTTCTTCTTTCTGTGTTCTTCTTTTTCTTAATTCTCTAATTCTAACTTGCAGGTGTCACAGCCCGCTCACGCCTGTCATCCGCTCCAGCTGTGCGCACACCTGCACCTCATCAGGCCGTGCCTACTTAGCCTGCTCTGCTCAGGGCTTCGGCCTGGAGTCAGCTCTCCTCCTTGTGAAGCTCTGCGTTCGCCTACTCCTATGGCCTGCGCTCCTCTTATGCACGTAAGATTGTCCACTTACCTGCTTTCTCAGTCTTCCCCTGTGCACAGGTGGACCTCCTGGCGGCGGAACTCCCTCCTCATCGCCGTGCCTCTTCACCCTCGTCCCGTGGAGCCGATCAGAGCGCTGTCTCCCAGGCGTGAGCCGGTCTTGCCCACGTCAGTCACCAAACCCCTGCAAGTATGCCACTCTCATTACTCATCATATCCCTGTGTGTGTTCATCTCACCCTTGTCCTCTGCTTGTCCTCAGGGTTGCCTGGCTGTACGGTGTTCTGTTCCGCCCTTGGTGCTCCTGTCCCCAATACGACATCCACATTCCACATTCACGCATTCATACACCTGCCTTTCAATAAAGACTCTCAAATCTTACCCGAGCCTGCGTGTGTGTTCCCTGGGCTAGCCCAAACATGTCAGTACGACTCCAGCATAGTAGCCCAGTGAACAGCGGGTTCGCACGCCGACTTTCCACCCTCGAGGCTCGGGTGGATTTGATTGTCCATCAGCAACAGGTGATTCTAAATCAATTAACCTCAATGACTCACCGTCTCGATTGCCTTGACCCTCCGCAGGGATCCCAGCTCGGTGGGTCAGCTCCTCCCGGACCTCCAGCCGGTCAGCTTGCCCCGGGTCCGCTGACCCGTCTCACCCCTGTTCCAACCCTTGCGCGCTTCCATGGGAAGCTCGGGGAGGCGCGCAGATTTATTTTACAATGTGAGACGGTGTTTCAGCGCGTTCCTGGGGATTTCCCAACTGACCATAGCCGAATTGGGTACATCGCTAATCTGTTGGAAGGGCGAGCGTTAGCTTGGGCTTACGCCATTATGGCGAAGCCCAGCTACGCAAACCTAACCTATACCAAATTCGTGCAACAATTCTTTGAAATTTTTGATCATTCCGATCGAGATAGCGTGTTGGCCGAGCGGCTACTCAGCCTTCGCCAGGGTAGCCGCTTAGCGGCCGACTACGCTGTCGACTTCCGGGTGGCTGCGGAGGAAGTTGGTTAGGGCGATGCCGCCCTTTGTAGTTTGTTCCTCCGCAGCCTGAATTCCAATTTACGGGATGAGCTGGCCTGCCGGATCGGTTGTCTGACTTAATTTCCCTTGTCATATCCTTAGACAACAGGCTGCGAAAGCGGGCCGCCGAGTGGAAGTCCCATAGCAGCTCGCGTGGAACCTTCTCCCGCACTCCTCAGTCTCGCCCCCTGGCGTTGCCTCCTCCGGAGGCCGTCGACGACCCTGACGCTATGGTAATCGGGCGGGCCAAACTTCCTTTAGCGGAGAAACAGCGCCGCCGAGAGTTGGGTCTCTGCATGTATTGCGGGGACGACCAACATCTCATGGAGGTCTGCCCGTTGAAGCCAAAAGGAGAGGTCCGCGAGTCGCTATAGGGGGCCTCGTGGATGTTTCTCAGTCAGATCCCCTATCAAAGTGCCAAATTCCCATCAGACTGTGCCATAACTCCATAGCACATTTCACTCACGCACTGGTGGACTCGGGGGCGGAGCAGAACTTTATTTCTAAGAGTCTGGCAACCCGCCTGGGCATCCAGTGCCAAGTGTCACCCTCCCCTCTCCATCTGGTTGCCCTCACCCGCTTTCCCTTTGAAAAAGTCACCCACAAGACCCAACCTTTCAACGTCATCATCTCCGGTAACCACCGGGAAAACCTTAGTTTTTATGTCCTCCCCTCATCCACGTCATCTGTCATCCTGGGCTACCCGTGGCTTTGCCTCCAGATCTGGCAGACCGGCCACGTCCGCTCCTGGAGCACTTTTTGCCTAGGAACCTGCCTCCAATCTGCTGCCTTTGCCCCGTCTGTGCCCCCCCCCCCCACTGTGGACCCCACCCCACCGGACCTCTCCTCAGTTCCGTTGGAGCTCCACGACCTGGGCACCGTATTTAGTAAGTCGAAGGCACTTTCCCTCCCGCCCCACCGCCCCTATGATTGTGCCATCGACCTCCGGGCAGGGGCGCCCCTCCCATCCGGCCGTCTCTACAGTCTCTCAGCCCCTGAACGAGAGGCTACGGACGCCAACCTCCGAGACTCCCTCAGTGCCGGCATCATTCGCCCATCCTCGTCTCCCCTGGGTGCTGGATTCTTTTTTGTTGCGAAGAAAGACGGGACCCTACGGCCGTGCATTGATTTTAGGGCCCTTAACAACATTACCATCAAGGACCGCTACACTCTGCCCCTTATGGACTCGGCCTTTAGCTCCCTCCAGGGGGCGTCCTGGTTCACCAAATTGGACCTTCGCAGCACTTACCACCTCATCCGGATCCGGGAGGGTGATGAGTGGAAGACGGCTTTTTGGACGCCCAGCAGCCACTTTGAGTACCTTATGATGCCGTTTGGGCTCACCAACGCCCCTGCCATCTTCCAACGTTTAATCAATAACGTTCTTCGTGATTTCTTGGGGGTCTTTGCTTTCGTCTATCTAGATGACATTTTGATCTTCTCTCGCTCTCGGGAGGAGCATCCACTCCACGTGAGGCGGGTCCTGCAACGTCTCCTGGAGAATCAACTTTACATCAAAGCTGAAAAATGTGAGTTTTTCACTGACAAGACCTCCTTTCTAGGCTTTATTATCTCGCACAATCAGCTCATTCCTGACCCGGCCAAGATCAAAGCGGTGGTTGAATGGCCCACTCCCTCCTCCAGGAAGCAGGTCGAGCAATTCCTGGGGTTTGCTGGCTTTTACCGCCGCTTTGTTCCCGGTTACAGTTCCATCATCCCTCCTCTGACCTGCCTCACCTCCCCGAAAGCACGCTTTGAGTGGACGACGGAAGCAGCGGCCGCCTTCAAGACCCTCAAGAAGGAATTCTCATCCTCCCGGGTCCTCACTCAGGTGAATCCAGCGTGGCAATGCCTGGTGGAGGTGGATGCATCTGACACCGGGGTGGGGGCTGTTTTGTCACAGTGCAATCCGGTGGACGGGAAACTGCGCCCCTGTGCCTTCTTCTCTAAGCGCCTCTCTCCGGCTGAACACAACTATGACATCGGTGACAGGGAGCTCCTTGCTATTAAACTCGCATTGCAGGAGTGGCGCCATTGGCTGGAGGGGGCAGCTGAGCCTTTCGTGGTCTGGACCGACCATAAAAACCTGGAATACATCAGGACGGCCAAGTGCCTGAACGCCCGCCAGGCATGCTGGTCATTATTCTTCAGTAGGCTCAGGTTTACCATCCCCTATCACCCAGCTTCCAAGAACACAAAACCAGACGCGTTGTCCAAGCAGTTTGCCCCAGAAGGCCCTGAGGAAGAGGTCCACACCATCCTGCCTGTGTCGTGCGTTGTGGGGTCCATCTCCTGGGCGATTACTGACAAGGTCCGGAAGGCGCTAGAGGCCGAACCTGATCCCGGCGGTGGCCCAGCAGGGAGATTATTTGTACCCTCGTCGGTCCGGGGCGACATTATTCATTGGGCACACACGGCCAAATTCGCCTGCCACCCAGGGGTCGTCCGATCGGTGAAACTCATCCAGAGGTTCTTCTGGTGGCCTGGGCTTCGGACCAACGTTGCCAACTGTGTATGTGTCTGCCCTCAGTGCGCCATGAACAAGTCGTCTAACTCACCCTCTGTAGGGCTCCTCCATCCTCTTCCGGTTCCGGGTAGGCCCTGGTCTCACATCGCCCTAGACTTTATCACTGGTCTCCCCCCCTCTCATGGAAATACTGTCATTCTGACCATTGTAGACCGGTTTTCGAAGGCCGCCCACTTTCTGCCACTCCCTAAGCTCCCCTCGGCGTGCGAGACTGCTGATCTGTTGGTGCAACATTTCGTCAGACTTCACGGCATCACCGCTGACATTGTCTCCGACCGGGGGTCTCAATTTACATCCAGCGTCTGAAGGAGTTTTTGCAGTGCCCTTGGAGCCACGGTCAGCCTGTCCTCAGGACACCACCCTCAGTCTAACGGGCAATGCGAGCGTACCAACCAGGAGCTGGAGGCCACCCTGCGCTGCGTCATCTCCTCCATCCCCTCCTCCTGGAGCACCCATCTCCCCTGGGTGGAGTACGCACACAACGCCACCTTCTCCTCGGCCATCAGGATGTCCCCCTTCCAGGCATCCTTGGGGTATGAGCCCCAGCTGTTCCCTGAGGAGGAAGGCGAGGTGGCTGTCCCATCCATCCAGGCTCACTTGAGACGGTGTCGGCGGCTGTGGACCAAAACCCGGCAGACCCTGTTACGCACTACGGCTCACAACTCTTCCTCTGCGAATCGCCGCAGGAGGCCCGCTCCACAATACCAGACAGGACAACAGGTGTGGCTCTCTACCCAAGACATTAACCTGAAGGCTGAGAAGAGGAAGCTGTCTCAGCACTATGTCGGACCATACCCTGTTGAGAAAATGGTCAACCCAGTGGCTGTGCGCTTGGATCTCCCCCCTCCCACTTCGTGTCCATCGCACGTTTTATGTCTCCCAAGTTAAACCTGTAGTGTCTATCCCTCTCTGCCCCCCCCCCCAGGGAGCCACCCCCTCCCAGGATGCTTGACCGCCACCCGGCTTGGACCATTACAGCCATCCTGGACTCTCGACATTGGGGCTGGGGGATACAGTACCTGGTGGACTGGGAAGGTTATGGTCCAGAACATAGACGCTGGGTGCGCTCCACCTTCGTGTTGGATCAACAGCTCGTTGGGGAGTTCAACCGTGCGCACCCAGACAAGCCAGCGCCAGGAGGCGCTGCTCAGGGGGGGAGTACTGTCACAGCCCGCACACGCCTGTCATCCGCTCCAGCTGTGCGCACACCTGTACCTCATCAGGCCACGCCTATTTAGCCTGCTCTGCCCAGGGCTTCAGCCTGGAGTCGTCAGCTCTCCTCCTTGTGAAGCTCTGCGTTCACCTACGCCTACGGCCTGCGCTCCTCTTATGCACGTAAGATCATCCACTTACCTGCTTTCTCAGTCTTCCCCTGTGCACAGGTGGACCTCCTGGCAGCGGAACTCCCTCCTCATCGCCGTGTCTCTTCACCCTCGTCCCGTGGAGCCGATCAGAGCGCTGTCTCCCAGGCGTGAGCCGGTCTTGCCAACGCCAGTCACCAAACCCCTGCAAGTAAGCCACTCTCATTACTCATCATATCCCTGTGTGTGTTCATCTCACCCTTGTCCTCTGCTTGTCCTCAGGGTTGCCTGGCTGTACGGTGTTCTGGTCTGCCATTGGTGCTCCTGTCCCCAATACGACATCCACATTTCACATTCACGCATTCATACACCTGCCTTTCAATAAAGACTCTCGAATCTTACCCGAGCCTGCGTGTGTGTTCCCTGGGCTAGCCCAAACATGTCAGCAGGGCAGCTTCTGCTACTTTTTAATTGACCCCGCCTGGGTCATAAACTTGTGATGCCAATCGCAAGACTGACCAATCAACTTTATCAAAAGCAGTTTGAAATGGCTGCCGTCCAATGTGAAAACATTTCTTTGTTTGAGAGCAGCCAATCAAACGAAGACACCATCCCATGAAATTGCAGAGAAAAATCAACACTCAGTCAGTTCTTATGAAATTAGGTGCTCAATATAAGATCTAACTAAATTAAATGACTTGGCTAATATTTGGTGATCGTGCATTTATACGATTACTCTAATATTACATTTGTTTGAATAACACTCATGAACATAACATTTCTTATACATAATTACCTCCGCCAGGCCGGAGGCCAGGAGGAGGTTATGTTTTTGCCAGCGTTTGTCTGTTTGTCTGTCTGTTGGTTAGCAAGATAACTCAAAAAGTTTTGGACGGATTTCGATGAAACTTTCACGCGTTGTTGGAAATGGTACAAGGAAGAACTGATTAAATTTTGGGGATGATCCAGATCACCATCTGGATACAGGAATTTTTTAAAAGATTCTTTAACATTGTGAGATACGGCCATTTTCAACATGTGTGCAGGCCCAATGGAGGGCACTGCTCGTCGTGTCTGACGAACACAAACTCCGCCTTCTTCAAAGTTTTAGGCACAAAAGCACGCGGAAAACAGTGGTGGGCAGGGCCTGGCAGCGTGCCTGTGTTTGCGCTACGCTGCAAAAGCTGAGACGGGCAGCTGTCCGGCGCCGGATTATTTGGCAGAAATTCCCCGGGTAGCCATAGGGGCTGTGCAAAAATAAGCTCTCTGCCGGGGAAGCTTCCAAATCCTCTTTTGCCGCGGAGCGCAACCCCAATATAAAACCCACGGCAACCTGTCTACCCAATTTGCATCCGTCAGTGAAGCCCTCAGTGCTGCTTTCAGTGATCTATGAAAACGCTCGCATAACCCATTGGCCTGTGGGTTGTACGCGGTTGTGCCATGAATTGTTTTGCTTTTTCTTTTAAATTCTTGGATGGAATATGGGTGGGCAATATAAGCTGCGGCTTCAGCCATCACCCATTTCGGATAACTTATGTTGAACTGTATAATCAGAGGAGTTATTGTCTAATTTGACCTTGATGGATTTTCTTTCCCCCTTTCTTATATTATTCAGTTTCTTTTAACCTGTACTCTTAATCTATCCGAAATAAAGATTCATTCATTCATTCATTCAATTGCAATGCCCGCAGCCTGGGAGTTTGCAGATGGAGGAGATGGACACAACACCAACACTTCAGTTTATTACCTCCGCCAAGGAGGTAATGCTTTTACTACTGAACCACTAATCCTATCATTGTCAATCCAATTTCTTGTCATATGTTTTCATGGTCAAGGAATCTGAAAACGTACACACAAACACTGTATGGGGGGGGGGGGGACTGTGGCGCTTGGCGGAGGTTTGCGCTCTCCGAGTGCTTTTCTAGTTATGATATATGCATTTATATTTAGAGCAAAGCTTAATGTAGTACAGCAAACCATGGTTGGTGATAAAAAGGGATTATTTTCAGTGTCCTTAGGATCCGGGGGAGAAGAGGATAAACTGAAATAAACTGGATGTTTAGAACAAATTAATAATCAGATCCTACATACTGAAACACATTCCATAGGTATCCGCTAGGAGGTACTGTTGAGCTGTAGATGATTTCTTTAGGTCTATGGTATCTGGAAGAAAAGAATCTGGTAACCATCTAAAGTCATATAACTGTCTGATTAAGCCGTTTATGACCCTTTAAAAGCATTAGTTTCCTGTAAGGCGGATGTTATCCAAATGCAGTGTTTACGTTGGAGGTCTGGTCTCCCGAGTTTTATGTTCCTTTGAGCCTTTAAAAGCAAATTCTGATCCTTACCATCTCTGCAAGAGGCAACTGTTTACATTGGGGTCCTGGGAAAACATCTTTGGTCAGGCCTGGATGAGTGTAGTTGATATGAAAGCCAGTGATATTCCTGTAGAATGCAGAAAAGTGGTTTTCCTGTAGAAGGAATAAAGCGAAATTCCTGTAGAATGGAGAGAAGTGATCTTCTGTCTTGGTTTGAGGAGACAATGATGCTACAGATTCTTAGCTTTAAACATTATTACTGCAGTTTTAAAGGCAACCAGATCTTTCAGCTTGAGAGCTTTTAATTTAAGAAAAAATGGGTTTGTTGGTTCCCTGTATGCAGCTTTGTTTATTATTCGAATAACTCTCTTCTGAAGCATAAAGACTGGATATATGTTTTATATGTATTTCCCCATACTTCAGTACAATATGTCATGTATGGGAGTATTAATGAATGATACAAAGTCTATAGTGTGGGTTGATTCAGGAAATATTTCACTCTGTGTAGTATTGCGATTGATTTGCATATTTTACCTTTAATATAATTAATATGTGACTTCCAACACAGTTTTTTTTTATTGATTATTATGCCAAGGATTTTAATTTTGGATACCCTTTCAATCTCTACACCATTTACACTGAGTTTAGATACTGAGTTGTTGTGATGGTGTGAAATAATGTTATCAATAAAAGTTTAGCCACCACTGTGTCGCCCTGGTTTCAAGTGTGGGTGGTGTTTTGTGCTTGTATTGCTGAAATATAAAAGGAAGCACTGTAATGGGTCTTAAAAATTTGTAATGTGTTCTTTTACTGGATGAGTTTAAAGATGAAATACTATAGACTACACATATAAACTAAATTCTAATGGTGACTGAACAACTCCCATTCCCCAAAGTGCAAGATAGACTATTATGACTATAACTCATAAAGGATCACAGAAATGATATGATAAAAAAAATAAATAAACAAGTGGTTTACTTATACTTCAACTTTAAAAGCAAAAGATTTGACTATAAATATGATTGATGTGTTGTTTACCTGTCACAATACTGCTGTCAAAACGTTGCCATTCTGAGCAGATCCTGTTTGGACTCTACAAACAAAATACACACACCTTAAGTTCATACACAGCACGAAAATGCAACCTGTAAACACCTTTTTAACCAGGATTACAACTAGCTTATTTCATCAGATATTGTCAACACAAGGCAACATACTAGGACGGACGTAGCATTGAGCTAGGCCATCGTTTAAACACGACTAAGTTTTCGTCTATCCACAGTGAACTTTCCACTGCTGGGAAATATAATGTAAAACGTGAATATCACATCACTCACCGTCCTGTATATCACAATATCATGACTTCAACTGCTGAAGTTGGGTGCGTCACGGCTGTATATTCAATTCAATTTGGGTGGCTGGGTCTAATTCCCAGTGCGTCTCCGTCTATTTTCTAGTGCGTCTGCTTGTTCTCCCCACTGCAAGCTCAGTCTGCTTCCCTCTGCATTCTCTCATCAGCCGAAATGCACAAAAAACTCTGCTGGACCGCTGTGTTGATTTTTGCTGATTTCTGTTAAGCCATTCTATCGTTGTTGTTTATAATATCACTTGTTCGCGGGCTTACGGACGAAAAATCGCAAATGGCAGCCAGCCAGCAATTCTGGAACGTCAGCGTAACACCCACTCTCATGACGCTATGCCCGGACCAATCAGTGGCCAGCAGTGGGTTGATGTAACGGTGCCGGTACGCTTCGGACCTGCTCTGGATCAGTCCCGATAAAATAGGAACAGTTCCAAAAAAACAGAACCGTAAGGACTTCCGGTCCCTAATGGAAAAGCGGACAAAGGGTACCAAACCGTACCGAACCGTACCGTACTGACCCTAGTCAACCAGAGGCAGAGGCTCCAACTTGGATTTTACTGCACAATAACAAAAACTCGTGACCACTTTTGCTTGGTCCTTCAAAATTAAAGCTCTACGCAGACAGAGCGGAAATGAATTTAAAACCAATCTGTGCGCTGTGTTGCCAGTTAATTCAATAGAAAAACTTTCATTAGTAATCATCATTTATAAATTATTATTAATCATTACAAATTTATAAAAGAAAACAGTCCCAAATTTATGGGAAAAATCTGATAATTTATGAGAATAAAAGGCACAAATTTACTAGAAAAAATAGCAAATTTACGAGAAGAAATGGGAAAATTTAGGAGAAATAAGGTTACAAACATACAAGAAAAAAATTGTAAACTTACTTGAAAAAAGTTACAAACTTACTTTTTAGCAAATTTATAAGAAAAAGTCATAAATTTGTTAGGAAAATGTTGCAAATTTATTAGAAAAAAAACTGAAAATTTATGAGCACAAAATTTACAAATCTATGAGGAAAAGTTGCAGATGTATGAGGAAAAAGATGAAAATTTACAGGAAAAAATTTTTACCAGAAAAATGTTGCAGATTTATGAGAAAATGTTGCAAATTTTGGAGGAAAAAAGTTGAAAACTTGTAAGGAAAAAAAATTACAAATGTATGAGAAAAAAGTTGCAAATTTATGACAAAAAAAAAAAGATCAATTTTTTGTGGAAAATGTTGGAAATCTACAAAAAAAAGGTTGAAGATTTATGAGGAAAAATACAAAAACTTAAAAAGTCACAAATTTATGAAAAAAGTTGCATATTTGCAGGAAATAAAAATGCAGCTTTGCTGGCAGCAGTGGCTCAGGAGGTAGAGTGGGTCATCCAATAACCGGCGGGTTGGTGGTTCGAATCCCGCTCTCCCCAGCCATCCTGCTGTAGGGTCCCTGGGACTTCACCCACTTTGCCTCCAGTGTCCATGATACTGTATAAATGTTCAGTAGTGGTCAGAGAGGCCATTGGTGCAGATTGGCAGCCATGTTTCCATCAGTCTGCTCCAGGGCAGCTGTGGTTACTGCAGTAACTTATCACTATCATTGTCCATCTGTGGAGAGAATGAATAATGTATCCAATGTAAAGTGTCTTTGACACTTTACATTGGATGAATGAAAAGCACTACATAAATCTGATGCATTATTATTATTAATTTTTTGAGAAAAAAGTTGCAAATTTACACGATAAAAGTTACAAATTTACTATTTAAAAAGCTTCAGATGCACAAGAAAGGGCTTGAAAAGCCACTTGGTGGTGCGTAGGGTTGCCAACTTTCTCACAGCCAAATAAGGGACAGAGGGTTTTAACTATTGCTCAGTGCCACAATATTGTGGACATTAGTATTTGTTACGTGTGGCTCTGGGGAGCGACACAATGAGAGCCAAGGACGAGCCAATGAGTTTTGATGTTTTATTGAAGGTAAGGATGAGGGATGAGGAAAGCACAGATGCTCATACACAATAACACTCATGAGCAGTATAGCGACAGAGATAACCGTTGGCACCGGGCGTAGGGGTACACAACACGAGAGCTCACAGCGGGTAACACTCACGGGTTAAGCAGCCAGAAGAGTAAAGAGCTGGCACTGGGCAAAGGACTCCAATACACAGAACACTCATACAAGATGGTACTCCCAAGTGATACAGTAAGGCCAGTAGCAGGCTAGCACCGGACATGGGGGTACAAAGGCACAATACTCCTTACAGGAAGACACTTACGAGTTATGCCGAAGATGAGGCAGGGGCTGGCACCAGACGAAGGGGCTCCAGCCTAGCAGTGCTTATGTCGCAGCCCCGAGTGATCGAGGCTGCTCCTTTTTATCCTCATTGGCAGCGCCCCAGCTGATGAGGATTAATTGGCCCCAGCTGTCCCGTAACACTGACAGCTGGGAGCCTGCTGAGACGCTGTCCAATGAGAGGCAGGGATAAGGGACATGGTCTGAGCGCCGGGGCCCGGCGTCATCCCATGGTGACAGAGCCTCCCCCTCACGGTCGGGCTCCGAACGACCAGGAACACCCCAGCCCCGCCCCCCGCCCCCAACCAGGGAGGGCGGAGGGGAGGCAGGACCGGAGGGAGAGAAGCAGAGGGAAAAGCAAATAAACCGATGAACCAATATAGAGTAACAGGGCGGTGAGAAAAAAAAACAAAAACAAATACAATCCTCTATATCGTACAAAAAAAAACCAGGGCACAGATGGGGAAAAATACTAAGGATGGGTACAGATAAGACCCACCAAAAAGGTGACAAGGACAAATAAAGCAATTACAGAGTATGGACAACAAGAAAACAAACACTACTCCATAATGCAGAGACCAACTAAGAACAGGACAAGAGTGGTGAAAAACGCTGAATATGGATAATAAAGGAAAAAGAAAAAACACAATACACAGCGCCATACATATATACACTGGGTCACCTAGGGGAGTGAAGGTGACAGGAACAACAGGCAATAACGGAGTACGATAAAGTGGGAAACAATACACGTTACTCCAAACAACACACAGTCAAAGTTAAAGTCGGGACTAGGGAAAACCCCCCATGAAGATAACAGGAAGGATAAGGTGATCACAAAGTATGGTTGAAAAGGGGCCAAACACATTACTTCATGATGCACCGACAAGGCTAAGGATACGGTAAGGGTGATGAAAACGCTGAGTACAGATAACTAGAAAACACGACACACAGCGCTAAATACAGCAAGGGTCACCTAGAGAGATAAAGGTGACAGGTAGGAACAGGATAATAAAGAAGGGAAAATGCTGAGTACGGTAAAAAAGAAAACAATACACAGCACTAAAAACACATATTCCCCTAAGGACAAAGAAGCTACGCCCGAGTGACCTTAATAACAACAAGAAATGAGAGACACCTGAGGAGGCGGCAGGGAGAGTCCAAAACAGTCAAACAGTTCTGGTGGCCGCTCCGCCCATTGTCCAGTTGGTGGGCTGGGGAAGAAGAAAAGTTCGGACGGCCAACTCCAGACCCAGGATCCCAACAACCCAGGCCACCGGTAGCCGTGCCAGGCCACCCAGCAGCAAATACAGTTCGTCGGGGGGTTGGACCAGCTCGCCAAACCAGAAGTCTTGCAGGTCGAGCCGTCGACCCGCATCACTCAACCACCAGGACCGTTGAGACGGGCGAAGGGTCAGAGCGGACCCCGGAGGAAGAGGCTTAGGGGAGATCCGATGACGAGGTAGACGAGCGTCAGGCTGCAGGGAAACAGCCACCTCCTCACCGGACCTGGACAATACTGGCGTAGCACCCGCGTCGGACCCCGAATGGGCCTTAGGCGAACCCACGTTGGACATCGCTGGGGCAGCACCCGCGTCGGACCCCGATTGGGTCTCGGGCGAACCCCACGTCGGACACCGCTGGAGCAGCACCCACGACGGACCCCGACTGGGTAGGCACCGCACCAGAACCGACCTCCAACGTTGAGCCTGGACCCTCCAGCACCAGAGAGACGGCAATTCCTCGCCGGCGACCCTGGAAACAGGCTCAGGAGAGAAAACAGAACCGGGATTAGGATCACCGGCAGCGCCAGAACCCGGCGAGACGAGCTTGGATGCAGCGGGCGGCTGCACCCGGCTCATCTCCCCTAGAGACAGGCTAAAGTGCTCAAAGATATGAAGAGAGAAAGGGAAAGAGAGCACTCGCCTGATCTCGGGTTCTGATGCCGTCCAGGACTGCGAAGATCCAGGATCCGTCGTCAGGAGGTCGTTGTCAGGCTCCCACTCGGCTGCATCGGGCCCCGCAGCCGGCACGATGGTCAGCGCAGCTTGAGGTTCCTCCAGCGTTGGTAACCACGCCGACGGTCCACATGGTGTGATGGCAGGAGAACCTCGTCCCGCTGGACCGAACCGCACCTCCGTGGAGACCCGGGGACACTTGGTCGTCGGCGCAGACTCCACGTAGCAGTCAGTCCTCCTCCTCCGTCCACAACGTAGCTGCGGAGCCGCAGGCCCTCTCCTCGTCCCACGACGTAGACCCGAAGCCGGGGACCGCTCAGCGGAGAGAGACACAGAGGGTGCAGGATTAAAGACACAGGTTACAGCAGGTGGTGGGAGTTCAGGGCGCTGCGGACCCTGAATTCCACCTCCAGGAGTATAGCAGAGCAAATCACAAAACTGATGTAAATAAACTGGGACTTGCCTGCCTCCTGGGGGTTGGATGGCTCCTGCTGTGGTGGACATCGCTTCTTCCTCTCCCCGCTGGGCGATAACAGAGGACCCCACAGGAAGTCGTCTGGGGATCACTCGTGTCGTCTCCAGAAGAGGGCTCACCAGGTCAGGATTCCAAGCACACACAGCAGTCAGGAAGCACGTCGAGGAGGAGGAGATAAAAGCCGGGATGAGCCAGCCCGAATGCCTTGGGATGACAGCGGGGGAAAGAGGCTCGGAGAACGGGGCTGTGAAATCACCATGCTGACGAGACAAAGAGGTGACAGCTGCGTGGGGGAAAAGGTCCTGGCGGCAACCCGGAACCGGATCCGGACGGGGTTCGTGCTGAGGCGCCTGGGCGTTGTGATGACGGCTATTCCCAGGGAGCGAAGCGAGGAGGGAACCCAGGAATTCGCTGCTCCTGATCAGAGATCGAGGTGAGAGAAGGCGTCGAACACAGGAAAGCTTCGTAGCCCTGGAGTCCTCTCCACCGATCTCACTGCCGCCGCCACATGCCTGAAGATGGTGACTGGATGCACAGCGGAGCTCGCGACAACCGCTCGGCCCCCGGATGTAACTGCTGTAGCTGCGGCTCCTTGGGGGGAATCCCGAGTGACGTGGTGCAGAATGGGGGGAAGCCCTCTGGGTGGCGCGAATTCCCGGGCTGGAATGGAAGCAGGAACGGGATCCGAAGTGGGGGGCAACGTCATCCACTTCGGCTTCCTGCCGGGGTTTCCATCCAACCCGCAGAGCTTCTCTCGCTGTGTAACTGTGGCGTCATTCCGTGGCACTGACCTCGAGATGGAATAAAGAGCGAGGGTGACTGTCCCAGAGATCCTCAGCATGGCCCGGATGCCAGCGTCTCGAGTTGGAGGCGGTCGTGCAGGGTGAAGAGCGTCTTTGCCGACTGCCCCCGGGATGGACCTCTGCTCGGCGCCCCTGGCGTCAGAAGTGACTCCTGGGAGACGGCATGCAAACAGCGCTGTCACCCGACAGGAAGATGCAAGTCCAAACAACTCACGGCCGCCGGGCAACTCATTCTGGGCTGCGACATACTGTTACGTGTGGCTCTGGGGAGCCACACAGATGAGAGCAAGGGTGAACCAATGAGTTGTGATGTTTTATTTGAAGGTAAGGGTGAGGGATGAGGAAAGCACAGATGCTCATACACAATAACACTCAATGAGCAGTACAGCGACAGAGATATCCGTTGGCACCGGGGTAGGGGGTACACAACACGAGAGCTCACAGCGGGGTAACACTCACGGGTTAAGCAGCCAGAAGAGTAAAGAGCTGGCACTGGGCAAAGGACTCCAATACACAGAACACTCATACAAGATGGTACTCCCAAGTGATACAGTAAGGCCAGTAGCGGGCTAGCACCGGACATGGGGGGTACAAAGGCACAATACTCCTTACGGGAAGACACTTACGAGTTATGCCGAAGATGAGGCAGGGGCTGGCACCAGACGAAGGGGCTCCAGCCTAGCAGTGCTTATGTTGCAGCCCCGAGTGATCGAGGCTGCTCCTTTTTATCCTCATTGCAGCGCCCCAGCTGATGAGGATTAATTGGCCCCAGCTGTCCCGTAACACTGACAGCTGGGAGCCTGCTGAGACGCTGTCCAATGAGAGGCAGGGATAAGGGACATGGTCTGAGCGCCGGGGCCGGCGTCATCCCATGGTGACAGTATTGTCATAATACTGGGATTTTTTACCTTGATAATACCTAAAAAAATATTGATATTCAATGTCATGTTTAATACTAAAAGAACAGAAAATACCCACACTTTTCTTAGAATTTCAGATTGTACAGAATACAGAATCTCAGTTTAAAAAATGTGTCATAGCTATGTTTTAATAATGGATTGCACTTTTCATGACACCCAAAGACACTTTACAGTAAGTCCACTCCACAGACAATGATAGTGATAAGCTACCTCTGTAGCCACAGCGGCCCTGGGGCAGACTGATGGAAACAGGGCTGCCGATTCATGCCAGCGGTCTCTTCAACCACCACCAAACATTTATTCACATTCATACATTAGTGTCATGAACCATGAGCACACTGGAGACAAAGTGGATAAAGTGTCTTGGCCAAGGACACAACAGCAAGGTGGGGGGAGTGGGATTCAGACTGCCAACCCTCCGTTATTGGGTGACCTGCTCTACCTCCTGAGCCACTACAGCCTCATTTTTGTTTCTCTTTGAGAGATAATGCTACTTGGAGCTAGAAAACACAACTACACTGCAAAAAGCCAAATGTAAGTAAAATTAAATAAATAAAGGCTGTTTATGCTTGTCTGTTGTTCTGACAAGGTATTTATTTATGCTGTGCAGATTATATGAAAGAAAATTTTACATGATTTCCAAAAGTTTTAACTTGTTTTACACAATTTGACCAGTCCAAATTTTCTTGCTCTGTTGGCAGATAATTGTACTTAAAATAAACAAACAAACAAAAAAATTCTTGCAATAGATAATTCTAGTTAAAATTAGAAAACATATCTGCCAACAAAGTAAGATTAAATTGCTTAGAACAAGTAAAAATGTACATAAAGCAATTAAAATTTTACAGAAAACTGCACAACAAAAATAAATTCTTGTCTTGTCAAAATTATCTTGTGAGAGAAAATCAAGCATAAAGCCTTGATTTAGGGTATTTTATCTTACTGAGATTCCATTTTACAGTTTGACCCATACTGCCTTTGTCATAAAATTACATCAGGGAAGTATTCCTGATTCAAACAAGCAAACAGTAGCAATGGAAAACCTACACAGGTGGCTAGAAACACTTCAAATAGCATGTCTTACCTTTTTAGAA